>JAUBWS010099521.1:0-10878 GCA_032270445.1 Darlingtonia californica | reverse complement strand
GTAATCACGGCAGCGCATCTAACGTAAGCGTATCACTTATGCGTATCACGGCCGCGCTCGAATAAGAGAGCGAAAGAGTTTCGTAGGGAAGAAAGATAAGAGGGCTAGGTGTCCTAGCTAGTTCAACCTTTGCTCTGTGTCGTTTAACTTTTGTTCTATTCTTTTTCTTATTCTTGATGCATTAAAGAAAAATGTTGGTGTAAATGTTTTGTGTGATTGTCCATGTCACTTTTTTTCAACTAAAACAAAAATAAAAATAAAATTATTTGCTTTGAAAAATTAATGAAACTGCATTTGGTGTCTTAATAAATATTTCTTCTCGCCATCGATAATATCTGAAAATTTATATTTCATTTCATAAACAATTTTTAATAAATCATAGCTAAGCGTTTCGGATATACTCCATCATCAGGCTACTGTATGTACATACAGCCCTAAAATATTAATTTTCAGATATTTGATGTCTTAATTTTACAATTTCTTTTCTGAACTGGTACCCACCATATATATATGCATAGGCGAATAAACATTTTCTTTTGTTTATATTTCCACGATTGCTAAGAAACGCTCCCTAACCACGTATGCAATAATTTATATTTATTTATACATTCATTCTTATTTCAAGCTAACTGTACTGTAAATTTTTAATGCAATTTAATGTTAAATGTTCTTATAAACTTCATTTTTGCGAGAGAGAAAAAACGTTAAGATTTTTAAATTCAGAAAAAAATAATTTTTTAAAAATAATCTTCATTATTGATTGTGACAAAAAATATAGCCAAAGCCAAATTGTCTCAGAACATTACCTCGAAAAATCTAGGAAATAATGTGCATTTCCATAGTCAATATAAAAAATCCCGGTTGAGATCCTATTGTTCAAGCTTTATTGTCATATTTTTATTTGAATTTAACAATAGACGTTTTTTGTTTTGCTCACTTGTTGATCACGTTATCAACATCTGCGATTTGTCACATGTGATCAAAAAGTGAGCAAAACAAACCAACTTTTTTACCTCAAGCTTATAATGTTGACAATATAGATTGAAACAAAAGCCTTCTAGACCAGAGAAATTTATAATGACTATGGTATTTTAGTCTACACAGAACTTTGCCGTTTCATGGCGAGATTCCCACCTTTTTCAGAAAAAAACCAATATGATCAAAGATTGATTGTTGTTAAATTAAGTAATTAATTTAAAAGCATCACATACTGAAAATAAAGATTAATATTTGAAATCAACGAAACGGTCGTGGGAATGTGTGCGAAGATTTTTTAGTTTTTCCTTGTGATTTTTTTTTGACTTTGTTGTATTTTATGATATTTTTGTGACATTTTCGTGATTTTTTTATACTTATTTGTGATTTGCGATATTTTGGTGAAGTTTTTGTTTTTTTGTTTAACCGTTTAAAAAAAATATCTTTAGCATCTATTTAAAATGGTTGACATTGCAACAATTTAGGGCAAGATTTAGTTTCTTTAGCATAGCTTTTCTAGTACGGACCAGTTTTTCAAAATGCCTAAAACAGCCAATTAATTTTACAACACTTCTGAAACATTCAAATTGTATTTCTCGACTATGGAATGACCAAAACTAGTTAACTTTGGTAACTTTTTCTCTACTTTAAGAAAATTGATTAATATGATTGTTTAGGAATAATAGACACTTGATGGCATAACGGTATTGTAACTACTTTTTTTCCCGGGATCCGCACTTTAAAGATTAGTTTTTAGTACCTTCGGCCGAAAATCATCGCCTTGATTTAATTTCAAAAAAATAATGAAATAAACAAAAGATTTGAAGTCCTGAAAGTAAACGGCTAATTGTATTAGAATTGACGAGGATTTGATTTAGCGAATCGCCCTAAAATTCGCCAGAAGTTATCCCCGCCAAAAATTAGTCTCAACAAGGTATTTTTAATCAATTCCATTAGTCACCTAACAATCCTGTAGTTTCTCTTATACCAATAACCCTACTCAAGCTGGGCTAAGTAGGTCCTTTGGATATATTTCAATGATTTTAAATTTAGTGTTACAAATCCTCAACAACAGTTCTAAAAAATCATACTCAAAAAGTACTGGTTGCTTTGGCTAAATAGAAAATAGAAAAACTTAAAAATCCGTCAAATCAGTGCAATTGTCACATAAAAACTGCTTCAGCACATCAAAACGTAATTAAGTTCAAATTAACCCTTAGGGCGCTGACCATTTTTAAAAGTGCTCAAAATCTTCTCAAAATTTTATAACACTTTTAAAACTTTTTAATTCAATTTCTGGACCATCACCACCAATACATAAAACTATTTTTATGTATTTTAAGAAAAACTTAGGTTTGAATAAAGCGCATTTTGGATGAGATATTGGCATTTAAAGGCATAACGATGTTTTGAGTACTTTGCCCCCTATGGAGAAGGGATTCGTCCTTTAAGTGATATATCTACTTTCATTATCGGTTTAGCTAAAAGAGCAAGCTTTTCATAGGCAAATAGTCAATAAAAATATCAAGCCCTGACCAGTTACAATGCGCCAAATTTGCAAAAATTTTGTTTTTCGATTTTGCGCTTTAACAAAATTTGACATCATACTCAATATTGATTGTGTCAACAGACTTCTTTTAATGATATTTGACTATTGTCAAAGTTTCAAATTCTTTTATATATCATGTAAGGTTAACAAGCACGAGGACAACCATCGAAAATGTTAATAAATATTAATTGGTGAATAATATACTGAATAAATTGAAAATGAATGCATTGAAAAAGAAAGACCGGAAAAACCAATCAGTTCACACAGATTACACCCAGCTAGGAAACCTTTGATTTTTTCTGATTACATCCATATCATCTTTTTTTCCCCATCTTCCAAATTTCCTCATAATAAGATTTGGGAAAGAAATTTTCTCTCGCCAAAATATTAGTTAAATTAAAGTTGCGTGCTTAGTTCTGGAGCGCTGGAGAGAAAACTCTTAGCTGGATACCACCCCAGCTTATATCTAGATTAGAATAAAAAACGTCGTTTACCTTTACCATGCAACCAATGTCTTTGTAAACACAATTTACAAGTTGAAATTCACAGTTTTCTTGATGTTTGTCAAGCTGAAATTAAAATAAATTGTTAAGCACAAACTACCCAGCGCATGTCTATTTTAAAAGATTTTATAAAATTGGTGGCAGTGAAATTTGAATAATTTTCAAAATTAAGAATTAAAAAGATGAATACTACTCCCGAGCTTCGAAAAAGCCGGTAAGAATTTGTGTTCTCTTCCTCACTTTTTCATTGCTAAATGGCGAGCCTACGTGCCTTACGTGTCTTCGTGTCCAACGTGCCAACGTGCCAACGTGCTCGATGTGTCACGTGCTCAAGTTAAATTTCAGAGTCAGAAAAATCATGGTAGCAGTAGTGTCTCCGAAAGTAAACATACCACTGTTTACAAGGAAAGTTCTCAAAACTATTTGGTCTATATTTTATTTGTCATACTCTATTGTGAAACAAAATATTCTAATCATAATGACCAACAATATGTATGAAAACTAATTTGTGCAAAATAATCCACATATTGAGTATGATAAATGAATAAATTAAACTTTAAAAAGATTAAACTTAATAGTTTATATAAATAAAACTTAATTAGACTTCTTATGTAGAATAGCGAACCGAGATGTTTGAGATATTTAAGATTCTATGCATTATGCATTATGCATTATGCAATTTGGACTTGGCCGTTTGTGGAAGCTGTTTATGAAATAAACAGGTTTTTATCAACTGCGAAAAGATGTGCCGCGAAACTTCAAAATTTGAAAAAATAGCCTTTAGCAATATCATAATCAGACATAAGGCATTTATAACCAATCTCTTTGTATAATTTGTGCCACGAAACCTATTTTATCAAACTTGAAAACTTCTCTTATAAGAAATAGTTTTAATTGCCAAAAAGAATGAATAAAAAATAAAATTAATACATACATCCTTTTTCTTGAACTTTTCATCACAACCATCATTCAAACAAGTAACATCTATCATCTCGCATGTTTTATAATGGGTCTGGAATTAAATTGCAAGACATTAATAAAACCACCCAATCTCTTGCAAATACAGTGGAATCTCTATAAAGCGGACACCATTGGTGCAAAAACATTTCCGTCTTAGAGAGATGTTCGTTTTTTAGAGATTCCACTAACAACATGTAAATTTTTAGGAAAAAGATGTCTTCCTAACAGTTATTTTACTAAAATGCCTCGTTGGCTGCTTTCGTCTCAATCAATAACTTACTTCTAGCGTTGAGAATATGATCATCTCGTCACAAAATGAACACGCTACGAACCGCATCGGACAGTTCGAAGCATGGCTTTTTTGTTTTTTTCGTAGAAAAACAACGGTGCATCCGGTGTTTTGACATTGCACATCCGCGCATGTACAATCTCGATTATTGTGTAACTGAAACGAGTAAAATAATGACATAAAAGTACTCAAAGTACATATGCAGTAAAATCACCAAGTCACCCTCCTTCTGTTACGCTATCAAACAACTATTTATGCCCCAAAAAGTTTGCGACAAGCCGGTCGCAAACTGGATAAATTTGTCAATTGGCAATTGTTCTGAACAACATTTTTAAGCGAAGCCAATAAGCTTCATGTTGTCTTCAATCGAGTAAGAGTCACTCAGATGTCCAAAATAATGTTTCAATTTTAAAGTATTGAGCACGAAATGTTGAAAGTATGTCAGTAAGCTCCAGTATGAGAACTTGGCCTAGAATGTAGGTCAACATTTTATTCCTGTTTTTACATCGCTTGACCAACAATGTTGACAGCGTGAAAGAAATGTAAAAGAAAATATCATTTTAGTATCTAACACTATTAGTCAAAAACCTAAAATTATCACTGAAACATATAAAACAAAACATATCAAGAAAGAAATCGAATACAAAATCACCCAAAATAATGACATAGTTTTGACGAAATCGCAGCTATCTCAGCAATTTTCTTTGAAGGGTGACAATGATTATTGTAAATCAATAAACATAGCCCTTGAATAAGCACCGGGTCAGACAATTGAGTATTGTAATAATTGTTGAGTTTAATTGGAAAACTATGATAAATACATCAAAGTATTTTACATATACTATTTGCTACAGAGTCTGTAAAGTGTAGGATACGGAATATATTTAGGTATTTGAAGTCCGTAATTGGCGAGGCTTTGCCGACTCTGAAATCATTACTGGATCTCTAGTTCTCCAATTCGTATATTACATTAAATTCCGGAATTACATTACATTCCATTAAATTACTGATCCGTCTGTAAAATACACAGCAACTGTGAAAACTGGACAAAATGTCAAAAATAACAATGGCTTACCAAATGTGACATTGTAGTCAACATTTGAAGAGTGTCAAAGTCAATCGTTCAAAGTGACATTATGATCTTTTTTTATTTTGGTCTGTAAAATACATATCTGTGATAGGTGGTCAAATAAAATTATGTCACATGTCACAGTTTGCTAAAACTAAGTGGAAGTCAAAGTTTTGGACCAATGGACATTCGCTAGAAAGTCTATTTCAAAATACCTGAAACTGAAACTTTAAATTCTTATAATTTTTTAGCTATTGAATAAAATTGAAAAATTCTTTCTGCTTTGAAAAGATATTGTCGAGTGGAATATTAAGCTACATGAAAATATTCCTAAAAAGGAGAAATGAAAATGAATGAATAAAAATGAAAATATCAGCTTTTCGTTGAAGCAATAAAAGTGTTTAATATTTTCACGATAGAAATCTGAATCTTTTGCTTTTTCCAATATGAAGAAAGTTTTTGAATATGTCTTTTCAATACAGATTTATGACCAAAATTGTAGAGGTCATTGTCTCCATTTTTTGCCCTTTTTTACCCTTTTTTATTGAAAATTACCTCTAAACTCTTGATCATAAATCTGCATTGAAAAAGGATATTCAAAAAAAACAATTTTTATTTGAAGTTGCAAAAGATTCAGATTTTTATCGTAAATATATGAAACATGTTCAAACAGTTCATGTAGAACTGAAGAGGCTATCCTGGGTAAATAATCATATCATATCATTTTTATTATTGCTTCAATAAAAAGCTCGTTTTTTCATCTTCATTTTTCCATTTTCATTTCTTCTTTTTTGGAATATTTGTATGTAGCTTAATGTTCCAATCTGCAATATCTTCTTAAATAAAAAAGAATTTTCCAATTTTATTCAATGGTTAAAAAAGTTATAAGCTTTTCTGATTTTAGTTTCAGGTATTTTGAGATAGACTTTAGAATTTGAATATTGCAAATACCAAAATAAGAGCAATTATTTTAAATGAATGCTCACCATGTGCAATCTTGTCCCCAGGATCTTTTTCTCACTTTTTGCATCCAAATATCAAAAAGTCGAAAAGCGGTCCTGGGAACGAGAAGACATCATGTGTTATAACTTACATCATATTCATCTATTGTTCCTGTCCAATCACATCCAGTGTCATGTTTTTTACAAAACACGTCCAATTTCGCTCTTACCATGAGGTCTACCGATCTATTGAGCTGTAGCTAAATTAAAATAAAGAGAGAGTATATTCGTCTATTGTTATTTCAAAAAAAAACCATCATACTTCAAAAATTCTTGGCAGTTTCAATCTTTAATAGTTCTATATGCTACTATTGTTGTACTTGCAATTTCAAACAAACAGTCTTTTTAATAAATACACCTGTGTATCAGTGCCACGGTCAGATCCACCTCAGGGAATACCCCAGTAAAAAATGGTCTTCATTTTTGCTCCAGTGAAAAAATTCCTCACACGTGTTTAAAAAATGTGTTAAATTACCCCGATGATGATAGAGTTGAAATCTGATAGAATTAGAATTACCCTAGGGGCGGTCTACTATTAATTAGTGTAATAACATCGGATCGATAACACAGTCAGTAGAGCAATTTCCCGGCACATGAAAAGTCGTGGGTTTAATCCCCACTCGATCCTTTACCTTTGCGCTAGTTGTAAAGTCAATTACTGCAGGATCCGTTGATTTATTACAATATATATGTAATATACACTTACTTGTATGGTACTACACTGTAAAACTAATTAATAGAAACCGTTAATTTATGTGTATTAGTCTTTTATAGAATAATAATTTTCGAAAATTTCACGATACAGTGTCTCAAAAATGGGGTACTGAGACAATGGTGTGTAAATAGCCTTGCTCAAATGTGGAGGATTTGTTGATTTATTACAATATATATGTAGTATAAACTTATTTGTTCCATGAAAATTTAACAAAGTTAATTACCTGGTTTTTTTCGTAAGTTCGGTTACATGTTGGACATTTGTATGGTACTACACTGTAAATGATTTATAGAAACCGTTATTTTATGTGTATTAGTCTTTTATAGAAAAATGATTTTTTTATTATTTATTTTTTTATTTTTTTAATAATTTTTTTTCAAAAATTTCACGATACAATGTCTCAAAAGAATTTGTACCCTATAAAAAGCTAATTTGTGTTGTCATCAATTTTCTTTCACATTTAAATCCTATTCTATTTGCATTAGATTTATACAGTGTGTCTCAGAAAATCACAAAATATATTTCACGAATATGATAAACAACAATAGAACTGTAGAAAACTTGTAAAAGAAATTTATCAGGTAACAATTTCATGATAAACAAATTAAAACAAAGCGTTAAAGAGTAATAAATTGTATAAAAAATTATTTGAATCGCTTGCCAATACCACCACTGAAAACGCAAATTACTGTTTGCAGTGTGTCCAAGGAAAATTCAGCCCCTGTTTTAAAAAACTTTCATAAAAAACACTGTGATGTAATTCTAACTTGGAGTTTAATAACTTGTGACATCTAAATTTTCATAACATGACCCAAACAAAATTTTTAGGGCAAAATTATTTTTCTAATGGTATAGAATTCATCATCTTTTGCTTTAAGAAAAATCTCGTCCCCTTCTAATAACGTCATAATCCACAATTAGTATTGATGTGGCAAGCAAGACTTTTCTTCCAGACATCATTATCTTTCCAACGGTATATTAATACTTTATGTTTTCGAAAATAATTTTTTTGTAAAAACGATGCTGCCTTTAGCCTGCCTTTCTGCCTTTAACTTCCAAAAAAATATGTTTTAAAATATGATAAAAAACAATCGTGGAAATTTTACACTTTCTCAATTTGAAGTATTTTTTGTGTTAAGGGACCTCACTACTACGATTATTTTTACTACTTTAATGCATGAAAATTTCGCGGCATGTAAGTTTCGCGGTTTCGCGGTCGGAACTTAAAACCGTGAAATAAAAATGCCGCAAAAAATGAATTTTGACGTCAACCGCGAAATTAAAATGCACCAAAAATCCGACTTTTCGATATAAAAATACCAACATCACAGAATATTGGTTTTAAAAAGAAATATAATTGAAAGTTTTCCCTAAAAAATGTCTTTTATTACCTTTTTACGTGACTAGAAAACACAATTTCGAGACGTGCTAAATTTTAAAAACGTCATTTTTTGTTAGAACTGCAAATTTAAAATGCCACGAAATGCAATTTCGACCAAAAAAACCGCGAAATTAAAATGACTGCAAAATTTTCATGCATTAAAGTAACGTTTATTTTAAAAGCTGAGCCAAATACAAATGGAGTTTGTGATGTGATGACAACACCAATTACTTATTTCTATAGGCGTAGAATTTTTTCTGAGAAACACTGCATAAACTAATGCAAATACAAAAGGATATTTTAAATTGGAAGGGATAGTAATATGAGTTCTTTATGGAGGTAAATTTATTTTGAGACACACTGTACTAACAAGAGACCATAAAAAGAAAAGCTTTAGCTTGCTACAACTAATTAATTACATTTATCGCATTTCTGATTACCCCCGTTGTTTAAAATTATGACACTTTCAGTATCTTTGTTTCACCGAAACACTGGTTTTGACAATTTGAATCTTGTGCATACTATGAATAAGACATAATACAGTCCTTACTTTCTTGTTTCTTGCCACTGTGTTAAGCAACTTCTGCAAAATGTATGCGGGCAAGGTAGAGCCATTGGATCGCGAAGGATCCACGTGCAAATCACACATTTGAAATTGTCTCCCATTTTGTCACATGTCTCAAACTCGTAACCACCAGTAGCCATCTGCAAAAACAAATGAATTGTCAAAAATACCTTATCAGAACTCGATCCAGTAAATAAGTAAGGAAGCAAAAACATCTTGTTTAAAGTTAAGCATATTGTATTTATTAGGCCATACGAAATGCAATTTTGAAACATAAATCTTTAAGAATTCTTACCTTCAAAGGGTTATTAGTATTTGAATCTTCGACAACAAAAATGTTTTATGATGAAAACTTCAGATGAATGGCGTACGTAATCCAATCCTTATTACAAGTGAGATATTTTATAGCAGCAAGTCAATGAAATGCAGAAAAATTGCAACAAATTTATACAGCGAAACAGTATCTGCTGGAAAATTGCAACTAGTACTTTGTACAGCGAAACAAAACTCGTGGAATGGAAGACGTTGCCCAACAATGACTCTTTTATATGTTGCTGAGTTTCCTATTTTGGTAGCCCTTATTACTTTTCTCCAAATATGGCGACATTTATACAATAGTTACTTGGCATTGCTTAACATGGTCTATTTTGATTGGTAATTTCACTTGATCACGTGATTTGTTTCTAGTAGATCTATTTGCTCAAATAGGCTGAAAAATGCGGGTAAATATGCATAATGTTATTGTCACTTAAAGGTGAAACGCAAAAAAGAAAAGGGAATTTTTTACATAGCTTACAAGGGATAAAAGAATCTACTTCAACAATCATCAAATATAGACCATTAAAAATCAATTTTGAATATTAAATAATAGGCGATTCATCTAAAAGTTATGTTAAGGTAGTGAAATTCATTGAAGAAAGTTAGTCCTTCTCACTTTTCTTGTTAAGAAAGTTAAATTTATTGAAAAAAAATAGTTCTTTGTCACTTTTCTTGAAACATATTGCAATAAATTTACCATAAGGAATACTTCCGGAAACTGTTTTAGGGCATTTCGCCATAATAAAACTACCAAATTTTAGAGAATATCTAGGACTTGCCTTAACTAACTACGTTTTCTAAAGTTTAAAATGTAGGTAACACGTAGAAAAATGATTTAGACGACGAATTGTTGCCTATATTTTACACCAATGTACTAGACCTTTGAAATTTTTTTTAAATCTGACTTGACTTTTTAAAAGGAATTTTGTGACGAAAAAATGCTTTTGGCTATGCTGTAGAGTTCAAAAGTTGTTTCAGGAGTCTCATGAAATATCTTCTTTCCTTGAAGAGATTTATGATTTTATAGTATTTTTAAACAGACTGGCGGTTAACTTCCTTATATGAAATATGACCGTGGTTACCTTCTTTATAAGGAAGTTGTGGTTCCATATACGGAGGATTGACTGTGAACAAAATTTCAAGCTTTACAACATATTTAAAACTGTTTTTCATCACAAAATACAGGCAATGTTACTTCAAGAGTTTATACAATCTTTAAAAGAAGAAACTTGAGCTTTCCACAACACCTTCCGAAATTTTATATTATTTTCAATGACTTAGACCTCAATTTTTCCCTTAAAAAACAAAATGTCGAAATGTCAAGTTAAGTACTACAAGGCTGGACAAAAATAATTGGAATTTAGCGAAAATTTCCATAATTTGCATTTTTAAAGTCTGGCGAGAATATCAATAAGTAGCTTTCAATTCAATTGAAACGATGTTTTCGACTTTAGAGCGAGTGACTAACTTCTAGGTTATATTCCCAGGCTACTTGGAACACTTTCAGGCTATTGCACCGAGGATCCTAAGCTTAAGTCTTAAGTCTGAGTTGA
>JAUBWS010099520.1:13243-24254 GCA_032270445.1 Darlingtonia californica | reverse complement strand
CGATGAAGAAAAAACAAAAAAATGCAGATTGGTGTTGTAAATGAATTACCTAGGGACTTGATTAAAAGAAATCAAATAACCAAAAACCTGCAGTATATTCCAATTGACGTAAAATGTTGTGGCGTCATTTTACGTTTATTTTTTGCGAAGTTAGATGAGCATTTAAACGAAAGTAATCTGCCAGATGTGATAGTGAAACCTTACCTTAAATTCCACGTTGCTTTTCATAAACGACATAGTGGGTCTGCCTCCATCAACAAATCGACTTTTCAATATGACTCTTGTCACATTAGCTTTAACATTTTCGAATGACAAGGTTATATTTACATTATCATCAATATTTAGATGATCAACTGTAACTAGTGGCACATTGTTTATTTGGAAACCCAAACGGTGGTTTTGACTAATTGATATGTTCTTCAATTGCAGTTTGTTTGCTTCCTTTACGGACAGAAATTTTGAAAGTGTGATTGGCGCCTCATAAATAGCATCGCACTGACGCATAGATATATTAGTCAATGTCAGCGCTTCAATTGACTGGATGTCAATAAACGGTTTTGTTGGGTCGCTAAGTTTAAAGTATTCGAATATAGAGTTTTGTATGGTGAATGCGTTAGAGCGTAAAACTAAAATCTGATTGGCTGACGATAGGCTTGAGAATATGACATCATTAAAAATGGTATTTGTGCGAATAAAATTGAAAGATGATTTTGTATTCCGAATGACGCACCGGTCTATGTGTATGCTGGCATCAGTTGCTGTGAGGTTTGCATAATCTTTCAACATGAGTCCAGTGAGCTTGAAATAGCACTGTGAGACTGAGAAGGAAAGGAAAATTCTCACAGACGATTCTGTCGTGTTTCTAAAATGTAAAAAAAATTGAGAGAGTACATTTCAACTCGGGGAAATAAGAACTTTGATCTAAACAAAAGTGCTAATAGTGAAATTTTGGATGAACAACACTATATGGATACTCTGTTATTTTGATGATACTTAATTTGCAGGATCAGAAATACAATATATACAATATTTTCATCTTCAAGAATGAATAAAGAATTGCAGAAAATAATTGTATATAAATTTCACAGATAATTCAATCTTTCAACTCATCGACTGAAGCTTGTAAAGATACAATTTTTGCCTGAAAAAGTACTCAAGCTCTTTCAATGTTTTACCTGAATGTAAAGAAATTATGAAAAAAACATCGCGTGATTTATAAAACGTAAAAAACTGATTTTCTTACTTGATCTGTTTATTTCTTCTAATATCAATTTTACTAACTGATTCATTACTACATCTATAGAATAACGGTTGTGCGTTGACTTGATCTGTATTATACACACCAGGTTGTAAAAGAAAAGTCACGTTGCTTGTGGTATTGGAAGTAGAAGAGGATAAGAATTGGTTCCAAGCAAAATCGAGGGCTTTGCATGGTTTTGAGATTGTTCCACATGAAGCATCATTTATTCCACTTTTAGGATCAAGATGTATCTCTTTTGATCCTGTTGCTTGCAGGATAAGAACGAGGCTGGCAAAAATATAAAGAAGCCAATTGCTAGACATATCGACTAAGCCACATACTCTCTCATCTGTATGATGGATTTCTCTTCAAGTAGTTGATTTCAAGATTTTAAATTCACCATTTACATTCTCGTTACATCATTACATTCTCATACTATGTATCCTTGACAAAAATTCTGTTTAAACTCTCTCGTGACAAAATTCTTTGCATAACCTAGAATTTGATTAACAAGAAATTTGATCCAAAGAAAACAACAATTTTTATACACGCTTATGCCTGGTTATTTGCAAGAATTCGACTGAGTGAAGGATTCTTGCAAGAAATTTGTACGTATTTCAGTATTCTCAGTAACAGAGTACCGACAAAAGTTGAATCCCCAAAAATACCGCCTTATAGAAATGCATTATTATTAAAATATACCGCATTCATAAAACATTCTTTAAATTTTGAGTCTACATTAAAACTTATAGTTCTTTCACCTGTCCTGGATGATATTCTACTGAACAAAATTTTACAACGACAAAAACTTTACGTCTGTTAATGTCTTGAAATATCATGCGACGAGTTTTGCGGATCAGAAATTAATCAAATTGTCTCTGGTATGTAAAATAGACTTTGGCTACATGATATTTTTAATTTTGACATAAAAAATGCTAAAGGAGATACCCCAGGGTCAAAAGTTTTCAAAATGGCTCAACTTGCGTACAATTAGGCATTTCCAGAAATAGTTTGCAACCTCTTGTTGAGGATAGTTGAAGACTATATATAACATTTGTACTCATGGTTAGGATCTCAAAAGGGAGGTAGGATTCAAAGTCTGAAAATGGATATCCTCAACAGGGGGACGGGGGGATATGGGAAAAGCCCAATCTCTCCAATGAAACGTTTAGTTGAACCATCGAGTCCGAGGCCTTTTTCTCTCAACTAATAATCTAGTGGTAGAATATGACAAAACATGGCGCCTGGGGACGTATAACCGAGAGATAGAAGCATTTTTCTCTTTTTTAACTTTTACGTCGCCAAGCCAAATTCTTATTATTCTCTGACGCCGATGGACATTTTTTTGCCATTGAGAGAAGATGAGGACCCTCGAATTGAGGACGCAATGAAACTGTTTTTTCTTTGCAATCTATTTTTTTTTGTTTGATTTTTCTTTACCTAGACTACGTAACGGAATAGTCTAACGCTGGAGTCGAAAGTTAGCTTCATTGATTTTGGCCTATGTTGACAATTTCGTTGTTTAAAAAATCACCTGATAGAAAAGTATGACGAAGAAATGACGTTTGTCATGTGAGATCAGGTGATTTTCCCCGATAAAAATCTATAATGACGTTAAAACACATTACATGTCGTAATCTTTTAATTGACCGTTGACTCAGTTTACAAGCGGTATACGTCTATCATAATCGTTAATCACATCATGCATTAAGATCGTCAATGAAAGTTTTGCACTTTTTGATATATAGCTTTTTTTATCAATTTTAACCAATATCAGTGTCGGAAATAATATTCCTTGATATTCATTACCAATGTATTCAGGACTGATAGAAGATATATCCACTGACAATGATATGGATATTGATAGTTAAAAGATTAACGCTATTGCTAGTGTCTAAGATTTGGCGAGCTTAGCTTTTCTAAAATTGTGTTCAGGACGTTTATTACGGACATTAATTTCCGTTGTTGGGAAATAATCAAACTGTTTATTTATTTCATGACATAAAATTAATAAGATTCTTCTCCATTTCTCGAGCCAACATCATTTCAAAATCAGCCTACACCAGTAAGCCACAAAATTTCAATCGTCAAATCAACCATCCTCGTTCCCAGGGCCCCTTCATGACTTTTTGATATATTTGAATGATATCGTAGAGTCAAGAGTGCCATCAGCATATCAAAAAGCGAGAAAAAGGTCCTGGGGACGAGGCTGCAAATAAACCTTGGAAAATGGATCTTGTTTACGCCACGCATTTAGTGTTTTGGACTGCCCGGATACTCACCTGAGTGAATGGAATTAGCCCAGATAAGTTTACAGTTACTTAGTGCCTTATCCCTTTACGATGACCCTCAAGAAAAAAATGTCAATACCTCTTTTTTTACCAAATTTCTGCTTTTTAGGAGTGCATTTCAAAAATGCAATAACAAGGTATCTCCAATCTTGTAATATCTTAAGAAATTTTGGTCAGACCCCCTACAGTAATATCTCAAAATACTTGTAGGGATTCTTGCTGAAAATTTAAAGCAATAATCGTTTATAGTTTTCGAGTTATTCAAGTTAGAAGCTTTCATATTTTGTTACCATATGGCAAACTTATCCTGGTAAAGAGTTAAGTAGTTTGAGTTCTCAGATTTTTTTAAATTCTGTACGACTTGAAAAAACTCACTCTTTGAATACAACACAGCACAAGAAATGATGAATTTCCAAAGAAGACATTTAAATTTCCTGAATATTGATACTGAAACAAGCCGGCGGCGCCTGTTTCCTGCTGGCAAAAAATACGTCGCTTCGATGTTGTATTAACGTTACATGAACTGTGAAAAAAAGTTTGATGAGAGTTATTAAAAAGTCGAGCAAAAATGATTTCTAAATCATGCAATTTCGGTACTCAAAAAGTACATTATCAAAACTTCCTGAGTGTTTAAACAATTCAACTGTGTTGCTACCATATACGGAGAAATACCAAGAACTTTTAAGTGGGAGTTATTAACTTCATATAATTAGTCAAGTATCTAATATTGAATTATCAAGGTCACGTTATTATTATTTAGCACAATTGTAAAATTCTTGAAATTGTTTAGTAGCTAATTTACTTTCGTGGTGACAGGATGTGCAAGTTTGTCTTTATACTATTCAGTGATCAGGCGAAAGGACGAAACCTCTTTTCCTCCTTGATCAATCACAGTAATCGCTGAGCTGTCAGAAATGGCAATATCTATGAAGCGCAAAGTTCAATTCATTCATGCAATTTGCGGAGTAAATGTAAGACTATATGTCATTCCCTTTCAAAAATTAGTCCGTGAGGAGATTCTGATACAGAGTGAGTAGTCCCGTCACTACCAACCGACAAATTAAGCAAATTTTTCTGACATGACACTTTTAACATTGCACATTTTTTCCATTTTTTAAAGCGAAATACAATAATCAGTAACTGCTTAAACTTGCAATTCCCAATTCCAAGGGGACTTCCTGACAAAAACAGCTACAATAGACTCTCTATAACTCGAACGCTCAAGGGGACAAAAAATCGTTCGAGTTGTGGAGTTCGAGTTATAGAAAGTCGAGTTTTAGAGAGCCTACTGTAGTATTAGCCAAATTCATGCTTTGTGTACATGAACCTTTGTAGGGACACAATACACAACAACTCGCAGCTGTAATTGTCACATACAAAGTATTGCTATTGTATCCGTGTACATTTGGGAGTTAAATCCTAATAAAGTCATAGAAGATTGACGAGTGTCATATTTACGATCCACATTTAAAAACTCGCACTTAAAGATAATTACCTAGTGAAAAACTCATTGAAAATTCTATTCAACAACATAAATCTATTCGAGTTGTTGTAAAACGTCCCTACAAAAATAGTGTCGTGTAAACGGCTTGGAATTTGGCTAATATAGAGGAGTTAATAAAATTTCAAAAGTTTTTTTGCCGATTGGAGTCAGTTGATTTTTTTTGATGTGTATGAAATTTTGCTTCTAATGTTACCAAACATTTTACATATGGTTTAAAGTTTGTCCAGGGGAATCCCACCTGTTTACTAACACTAAGTTTACGAATTAAAGAATTAACCCTTTGAGCCCTAAGGACCTACATATGCGTCCAAAATTGACCAAAATACCACCATGTCTTTGGAAGCCCATAACTTCTAAACCATTCAGAATTGGCCCAAACAACTTTTTTAAAGAGCATATGAAAAAAGCTTTCTTTTGGTACCAAACTTAATTAGTTTATCTCATTCCAGTGTCCAGAAATTCTAGTTGAAAGTCTAGAAAGTGTAAAAAAAATCTTTGAAATTTTTCACTTTTTTCAAAAACACAGCGTAGCTAGAGTAAATTTGGTCAAAGTTCGCGAATATTCAAGGTGTGTCATCACCAGCAATATCAAAAAATAAATCGTAATTGTTATTAGTGTTTTTATATTCTTGTTTGTTGCTATTAGTAACAGTGGTTAGTAAGTATATAAGAGATTTTTCGTTTCATACAAATATGTACAATCCAACTTTATAATTTACACGGGGGCTATTTATATATGTATAATATTACACTAAAATTAGTAAAAGGGAAAATAGAAATATATGAAGAAAAAAATCAAATGAAATAACCAAAAAAGAAATAAAATTCAGTTCAGTAAGAACTGTAGAATCACAATAAGAACTTCCCAAATTTTCGGAAAAATCGAAAAAAAACGATCTGTTGCGATAACGATACGTTCGATCCATTAAATATTGCAAAACGACCCTTCATTAAATACTAAGTTTGAAAAGCTTCGATATTCGCGAATTAGCTGAAGATCTAGTGCAGAAAAGTATTTTCTCTGACGCTAATGATCACATTAATTAGCGAGCAAATTGATAACAAAAACAAAGAAAAAGGTTTATAATGAAATAAAATCATGATAAAACTATGAAATATAATATAAAAATGATATTAAAAGACAGGTATAAATAAATCAAATTGGAAAGGCTGTGTTTAGATCAACTAAACGACTCCTTTTTTTAAATTATGACTATTATTATAATTACATCCAAATAAACATTTGTGCTATTCTTTTCTTTAAAAGTTCACTGATATCCATCTTAACCTGTTTTTAGCAAAGAACTATGTACAGGACCTTTAAGGTTACGGTTGTTTAGTGACATCATCATATGACTTTGACCATTCGTGTCCATGTAAAAAACGTGCATATCTTACAATGATATTTCGCCTTGAAGCCCAGCTGTTCGGAAACTTTATTAGGGTGGGTGTGACCAGCGCATCTGGTGCGCCGCCAAAACGATGTGCACTCAAAATGAAGCTTTGTATAACATCCAGTCATACGCCGTTTCAACTTCACCAATTTAACACGCTAACGCTGTGGCATATACTCAAGAGTTGTGTGCGTGGTCTAATTCACTAAATATTTTGATGATGTTCTCTAAACCAATGAGATAACCATCTTCGTGGTTGCCCAGCGACCAAGGTGATTTGTGATCAATGACGGTACCATTAGTAAGGGGAATAGTTTTCCCAAAGTCTATTAGCCATATACCAGCTTTACCTTTTGCGTCATGAACGAATAGCAAAGAGCTGCCAATTAATTCGTGACATGAGAAGAAATTTGACGTAGACAATACTTGCCGAATTTCTTTCAACCGTTGCAAATACTTCCCCTGAAAATAAAAGAACAGGATATCAAGACCATGTATAGAGATTAAAACAGTTGCATAAAACTTGAAAGATGTGTATGAATAACCTCATGGGAACTAATTCAATGGTGCATTACGTAGACCTTAGACTAATGATGTTATGATAAATGATGCTAGTTTCAAAAATTTTATTGGCATATCATAACCATTGCTTGGGTGGTCCAATCCTGGGACTTATGTTTATAGGAACTTCTATATGTTCAATATGATTTTCAAGTTTTTAGGATGAGCTCTGTAGTAAACTATACTAAAGATCTTAAGTGAAAAAACTTGTAAAACTGAAGAAAGTTTCCTTTTTAAGACCAAGTTTAAATCCACCATAGGCCTTATTTCCCGTTCTCAATTAAGATTGACTTGAAGAAGTTCAATGGCAAGTAGTACATTGACATTCAGAGCGCGTACAAAGAGACCGAGCGGTTTGAATGGCGTACCTGTACGTCTTTTTTATTCTCGATGAATCTTCGAATAACTACAGAAATGTCTTCTTCCGTTTTTAATTTCTTGAAGTCTTTGTCTGGATTATTTTCGCCTCTCTGAAAAAAATAATTCATACATTATAATTCAAAAATTGAACTAATGAAACAAATGAAAAATAGGAAATTATAATACATAATTATTAAAATTATAATTTAATTTGCTCTCATCCTTAATGCTAATACGTTACTATAGCATCAAAAATCAAAACAAAAACATGAACGTGAGAAATTACCTTGATGCCTTCAATACGAAATCCTAGGTTAATAGTAGAGCTCAGTTGTTCTCTGAATTGCATGTAGCGTTCTTTGGTGCAGCTGCAAGTTTGTTTTTCTTCTTCGGTGGGTGCTGATGGGTCGACAGAAATCATTTTCATGTATAGATCCTAAAAGTGGAAAACATCTTTTAGAGAAAGTTGTCAAACTCCAAAAATAAATTAAACGGATTTGTAGATAGCAATTTTTTTAATATGAAACCCGAACTATACTTAATTTCTAAGGTTTAGAACATTTCTAAAGCATTTCAGGACAAAGGTGCTCAGACAGGACCCAGAAAGTTCGAGATAACCTATATTGACCTAAATCTAAAATTCGATTTGTTTCCATACCTCTCGAGGTTTCGGGTTCTTTTTGACTTCATCTTCCAAGTACGTTCGCACACCAATTTTACAATCCATCACGAAAGCGGGGTGATCAAAATCAGCTAGCAAATCTTGCATTTCAATGAACAAATCCTCATTTTCCATGACCTGTTTCTTGTACTCGGGTACGTAAACTTTCAAAGGATCTTTCATGAGTTTCTGTAAGCTTTCCACCTCTCTTTTGCATGATTTCTTCAAGATGGTCCCATTCTCGCCCGGCTTAAATCCACCTGTTGAAAAAAAAACACATGAGTCAATGATAAAGAAATGTTCGGTCGGTGGTTATACCGGACAAGCAGGATAAGCAAGCTAAAACGTGGAAAAATAAGGATGTTTACGAAACACAGGCTACATCCAAGTTAACGTAGGCAATGTATTTACGAGGATTCCTTTGCATTCACTTAATGACAACTGGCTTTTTCTTGAAGACACAAGCCTACGTAAGAACGGAAGTCAGGCCAATATCATCAATATTTTTTTTCAACCAAACTATTTACACTGAAACATATTGTCGTTAAGTGATATATTGGCTAGTTTGGCACCTTCATATTTCTTATCTCCAAGTCACGTTCATCGTGACAAATTTCGTTTAAGAAAATAACCGAGTGACCCAGCTACGAAACTAGGGATCGAAAAAAGGGTGGGTAGAGAGAATAGCTGTAGCAGTGGTAGTGCAGAAACATGTGTTATACAATCAAGATAATTGAGCGTTTTTCGGTACGGCTTTTAACCGAGTTACGTAAAGCTGATTACAGAAATATGCAATTTCATAATAAAAAGTGTTCTGCTTTTGGTATTGGTTTCCCTCACCGTTTTAAAAACAATTATGTGAATTCCGCAATTAGTTAAGAATAATTAATTAGTTGTACAGAGTTCTGTTTTCTGATAAAACAAAGTTACCTAGATTTAAACTAAAGGGTTGTGCGTTACTTGAGTCTTAGTAGGAAAAGTTTGCATAACGTGCTTGGAGGAAAGAAACAGAGAAAAATTTGTCTTGATCATTCAAACTCTTTTGACAGACGTTATACTAAAGTTCAAAGTGTTTCATCGTGTCGACGAACTATTCAAGGCGAAATGACGTGTTTAGAAGAGGAAAATATCTAGACATATTTTGTCTTGATTATTCAGACAATTTAACATGTTTTCATCTCGTCAACAACTATTCTGGTCTAAATGACGCATTTATCAGATAGAAAACCGAGACAAATTTTGCCTTGATAATTCAAACAACCTTAACGTTTTACTAAAGAAAGAAGAAGCATTTACCTGAGTGGCCGGCAAGTTGTATCCAACGATAGTTTTTCTTGTAACTTTGCATGAATGGGGACCAACGAACGGCTTTCCGTAACTTCACCCACATGCTGGTCTAACGAAAGAAAAATATAAAAAATTGAAAATAAACATGAATAATAGACATCAGGCCAAAGGATGTGAATTAGCGCTAGAGAATAATGGCAAAGCCATGATAGTTACAACTTTAAATAAATCTTCACGAAAGCAAGTTGTCAAAACAAAAATAGAACTAACCATTTATAGACGCTCAAAGAAAAATAATTTACAATAAGTTTAACTTCCTTCTCTGACCCAATTCCCTACACTAATACTGTGAGGATCATAATATAGAATAACTCAAAACTAACATATATATTTACCCACACTGAAACAAAACTAAAATAGATATTTAACTACACTGAGACCAAACGCGTGAACAGAAAAACATTGAGTTTGTATAGAAGTAAAAATGGCAAGAGTGGTATATACCCACATTGGAGAAAGACATGGCAAATGTACCAACATTGAGAAGAAACAAGACTTACGAGACTAGAATAAACTTTGTATGTTCGCATTTTGAAGATGCGAAATGTCATGACTGTCCAACTTCTTTTCATTAAGTGAAAACACAAATTAAGTCTTTTATATTAGATACCTCATTAGCATGATACATAATTCTTAATAGGGTGCAATTATCGAGCGTTTCCTTTTCCAATTAGTCTTTAGTTACATTGGAACGGAATCGACGAAACAATGGCAACTGGATTTTTTCAAGTTTTAGAAGGACAAAGTATGACATAATGTTTATTTATTTCTTTGTTATATATATAATTAATTAAGTGATAGCTACGTAAGATTTTAGTTATATATCTAATCCAAGTTATGAGCTCCATTATACCTTACTGATGAAACACGATAAAATCTCAGGAAACTAACCTAATGAACACAAGATTGGTAAGGTCATAGTGTAAAACAGGCCTTACTGATGGAATTTATATTACGTGTTTAGCCTATGAGCATGCAGTTTTGAGGTAAGGGAGTTTGGAGGTGTGGAAAAATTGTTCCGTTTGTCGCGCAATATGTTGCTGATATCAGCATTTTATCTTTATGAACTTGGGGATTTTTAGAAGCTACCATCACGTGCGCGCATTGTGACGTTGTTAATTAGAATTTTCCCCTAACAAATTAGTCAAAACAAGAATTTTGCATTGTAATAAGAAATAATAACAACACGAAAGCGAGATTCGGACGTCCAAACCGAGGCTGAGTGGTTAAGGCGTTGTCCTCAGAATTCAATCATCAGAAGTTTAACAAGTATCAATTACTGTTAATTTATAATTTCTGGGATGTGCCCAGTGGGCAAAATTAGTAAAAACCCTATGTGGAGGAGTGTTTTTCTTTTTTAACCGGCACACAATCCTGCGTGCCGTTTAAAAAGAAAACATTCCTCCACATGGGTTTTTTCACGATTTTGCTACTGGGTGGTGCTCCCAGGAAGGTAGAACCCTCCTTCATAACAGAAGATCATAAAGAATCTAAACCTGTCGCTTGCGTTTTCTTCCTCTCGGACTATCCATTTGGAACACAACTATAACTACAGGTTACATCAAAAAACTTTCTCAACAAAAATTATTTCTCTTTCTCAAGATCAAAGCTCCCAGAAATAGCTCAATAAATATTTCACATTTGTAAGGTTTT
>JAUBWS010099520.1:0-13143 GCA_032270445.1 Darlingtonia californica | reverse complement strand
TTTTTTTCTTCATTCCAATATAATTCGCATTCAAAATTTTTATTATTCATGAATCAAATTGTGAAAGAAAATGTAACCAACTATTATATAAATATAGAATTATTGAAGATATTTATCGACCATCTATTTATATCAAAAACATAGTAAAAAGTTTAAACTTTTAAAGTTCTCAGACGTGTAGTGGAGGTCTACTACGAAATAATTTTAAATTAGTTTAAAATTCAATGTTGTTGAACATACCTGAATAAGAAATATCCTCAAAAAGAAGACTTCTAAAAATTCTAACAATTTGAGAAAATACTGCAATGATTTCAAAATTATCTCTGATACTCTCAATACCGGGGACATTACTGGTTATCATGCGGAACATGCTTCATTGTCAGGAATTTTCGCGAGAAGATAATTTCACGCTTCTGCGACTTTTTAGAAAAACTTTAGAAATTCAATGCCGCAAAGTGTCAAGTTTTTTTTGTTAACCAAGTAAAAACATTCCGCAAATATCCATACCTTTTTAAACTTTGGTCTACCGTGAAATTGAGATTCGCCAAAATGTAAAAGGCTCGCGGATTTTTCCAACCGCGAAATTTCCCGCGAAAATTTCTGACGATAAAGTAGCGCTGAAAAGGATGGACCTTTAAGTATATGGTAGAAAACATTAATTCCAAAATGACCGCGATTCCTTCTACATAACGTTATTACTGACTTTATGTAACTAGATCAAACACAAACAAAAAGCAACATGTTTTAAAACAATCTAATGTAAAGGCTTTACAAAAAATCGAGTTTAACGGAAAAATGACTTTGATAGAATTTTTTTGTCAGTTACTAATCAACGTAAGTGGTTTTGATTAGATAATATGAAAGATAAATAGATATAATAAGGTAAAACACGTTAACACCCACGCTTCAATCTCTATCAACATTGTTCGCATTACTATCAAATCAGTCGGCAAAATTATGAAAAAACACCTGTGGAGGAGTGCATTTCTATTGAAACGAGACCCAAAATTTGCTTCAACAAAAATACGCTTCTCCAGAGACTTTATTAGATGTTTGGCCGACTTGGAGAATGTATCCTTTGATAATATACAGCATTTAATAAAAAAAACAAAAATTGACAAGCTAGCCAGTACTTTTGACCGTAATTTTAGCAAAAAGATGCCAATTATAAAGGCTCAAAATAGGGAGCGGTCAAAGGTTAATGACAACTTAGCCTGTCTAATGACAACTATGTTTTGCCTTTCGACCGCTAATTGTTTTCAAAATATGACCAAACTCTCATCTACGAGATATTTTAAGAAGAGATCGTCTCAAACCACAGGTCAGACTATATCCCTACACGTTTTTTTAATAAGAACATAAGGCTTCAAAATCGTAAAAGTTAAGAACACGTTAAGAAAATTATAAGGCTTTGTGAAGCTTGACTACATATTTTTTTTCCATGAAAATGACAACAAAAGATAACAAATCTAAAGAAACGAAAGATGACAAATAGCTACAAGTAAACTAAAGATTATACACAAAGTAAAAGTAGCTTAAATGACAATATATACCCTACATTAAAATCATTTCAACCCCATCTATATCCAAAATGTCAATCAAGTTATTAGATTTATCTTTGTAAATTACAAAATATCGGCAAATCTTTTCTTTGTATTAATTATCACCGAATTAGCTTGAATAACAGATTTTAAAAGGTAGAAAATTAAGAACAATTTAAGAATAAATTGGAAAAGTTAAGAACATTTGAAAGATACATTCTTCAAGATAAGCGTTCTTATAAAAAAAACGTGTATATGCCTATTATGGAATAACCAAATAAAGACCATTAAACACTTCATCATAATTACGGGAAGCGGGTCAAACGCCATACCTATAGTAGCGACACAACAAATAAAATTACGGTGAAGCAACTACCTGGCTTTTCATTTACGTTATTGCGAAAGAAAACGTCGATTTTAATGACTAACACAGTAATTGACAAATATTTCACTTCACCGCAAATACCTTGGCAGATTTGTTGCGTGGTACATATTAGGAGAATATACGTCAGAAGGCTAATATAATGGAGAGAACAGAGGAGTTGTGGGGTGACTATTCTAAAGAGAGATGTCAAGAAACAGATATCATAGAGATAACAGAGTATGGTAGTTATGGATGGTAATTATATTTTGAAAAAGGCGTTAAAAATCATTATTACGGATAGAATAATGGAGCGTGCTACGTGTGATGTGAATAGTTTGAAGAGAGACGTCAAAAGATTACAAGGAGTAAATATACGAGCGTGATTGTTGTTTCAGTAAAAGTTTTGAAGAGACATCAAAAGATTTATGTTACGGAGAGAATAGAGGAGCGTGTAGGTTGTAGGTTGTTGAGTGTAGATTTTGAGGAAAGATGTCATACGACTACAATATTATTGAGAGAATAGAGAGAGGAGCGTGCAAGTTGCGTGGCGAAATTTTTAAAAACAGATATCAGAAGACAATGTTAACGTATTCATGATACCTGGCACTTACGTTACTCTGGGGAAGGGCTTAGCATATAAGCTAATATCAACGTGATATTTGCACAATATTTTGAGAAGAAGCTTCATTGATGATGAGTGAATTATGAATGCCCAATATTAAGGAGAGTATAGACGTGATCGTATACGTACGGTTATTTAGTATAAGTTAATTTAGTGTAACGAGAAGCAGCAATATTACAGAGACAATATATAAAACAGGATGAATACTAAGAAAAACAGACGTCAATGAGTTGGATAGTATATGAATAATCAATATTATAGAAAGAACCAAGTAAAAATAGATTTGAATGCATACTAGAGTTCAGAATGATGCGAAAAGACGCAAAACCAATGTCCACCGCTAAAGAAATGACTTTCAAGCAGTAGAATCGGCCTGCTTTATAGCGGACAAAAAAGTTAGAAGAATTTTTGTCGACAAAACGAAATTTCAATTTGTCTAAAACATGATTTGACAGGATATTTTCTTCAGTCCCAGAACGGTATCAGTGTTGAAGTAAGTAAAATCTTTTGCAGCAACACATCTTTCCTGTCTAGACAACGAACTCCAAAAACGTAGTATTGCAATTATCTGCACTTTATTATTTCGTTCAATAGTTGGTTGTCATTACTTAATTTGATTGTAAATAAGTTGGTACATGCTCATATTTATATTGTAAAAGTTGTAATATTCTTTAAACAAAATTTTCCTTACTTAAAAAAAATCTTGATTGCAATTGCAATTATCTATGCTTTATACTATTTCGTTTCATAGTCTGTTGTCATTACGTCATTTGATTGGAAGCGAGGCGGGAAATGCTCATATTTATCTTGGGATATGTGTATTATTCTTTGGACAAAATTTGTCACTATTATTCGTCATCAAAATCATCAAAATAGGGTCTAAATTGCAAGCTGGAGATGCTTTAGAGTTTAAATATTATTTCAAACATTGAGAGCAAATAATTACCCGGTTGTCCGAATGACGTTCATCTTGGACAAGAATAAACAGAAAATTATCTTCATTTCCCGTGTTCAGAAACTAACCTCAAGAACGCTTCCTGATGTGTAACAAGTTGAAAATATATGGTGGAAAAATGATAGTGTAACTATAGCTTTAAAAATGATCAATGTTTCTCGTCTAACTTTATACAACGTCAAATGAACTTTCAACCTGTAGCAATTTTAGACGATCTGAATCAAATTATTAACTAGTTAAACTTAAAATCTTAGATAAACAATGGTATACCATATCATTCATTGCGTTTGGCAGACGTTCAATTTGATATTATTCTCTTAGTTGCAATCCTAAACAGAATATAAAGTTGCACCAAACAAAACAAGAAAGCAAGCAAAATTCGGTCTATATGTCCTTCCCCCTTGAATCAACGTCTATGGACCGGGTATGGACAATACAGGCATGTGCTGCCCATAAGGGTATAATTTTCACTGTTCCCAGTCCCACTAAGGGTCGCAAACCAAAATCATGTTGACTGAAGAAAAACTGACACTTAATGGCTTGTGAATTTAACAAATTTAGGTTGAACTTTTGGAAAAATTTCCAAAAATAGTCCTTAATAAGGCTTTTGTTTTTAAGCCTCAGACGACACATACCCGTCAAGTTCTAAGGCTACCCCACCCCCCTCATGAAGGCGTCGTTCTAACTAAGCTTCGCGTTCTCATAACTATGTATAGCATACCGATCAATACCAAAGGAATCGCATCAGATACTTGGCTGCGATAATTCTTATGACAATCAATTGAAAATTTGTCAACGGACTTTCTCAGTTAGTCCAAAAAAGTATGATAAGATCTTTGTATAAGACGTGGGTTGGACGTCACGAAATTTCCTGATAATATCAAATCTTTTGTCCAAAACTAATTCATAACTCCTTATCTGTATACGGAGAATACATCAAAATATACATGTGGGAGAATGTGATAATCAAAGAAAACTGTCTAAAACTTTTCTTAACTTTAATGCAAAGGCTGGAAATTCAATTAAACTTGCAAATAAAAAACGTCCGCAAAGCTCTATGTCAAAAAGGTGCTAGCTGTTCGTACATATTAAAAATCTGGAAACTCGTCTGTGCAAACGGTAAACGCATTCATAGGAGGAATGAAAATTTGCAGGCTAATAGACTATACTATAAGTGAGAACATTACCAAAACAAGCCGGCATCCATGCTTCAACATTTTTCATAAGCAAATATCTTATATGTGTTTAGTAATATACTATTTATAAAGCAATTGTATGAAAACACTCTGCATTGGAATTCCCGCTTTATAAAGAGACAAAATTTCTTGAATTACTCTGTTTCTTTAAATAACCTGAAGACAGAGCGGACGCAAAAAAATCCAAAACTTCCGCTGTAAAAAGAAAACGATTTCACAAAAGCCAGCTATTTCGAGATGTATGAGTCAGTCTCATCAGGAGATGTAGCAACATCGTGCAAACGCACGAACTCTTAGTTTGCATACACGTGCGCAAGAGTATGTCAGAAGTAGCACCATTTCGCTAAAACCTTTTGCAATGATCTCGGAGCCTACCTACACTGATTTATAGCAAGATGTAAACAGCATTTAACTTTGTATGTCATTAAAAAAAACTATCCAAAACAGATATTTCACCGAAAGTGTAAAGAACAAAATGACAAAATGACGTTATGAAACTGATGACGCTATATCAATGCACAAAAGTTGGTCGTCAATTCAAAGGTGACAATTTGTAGCGGGGAAAAGGCAGGGGAAAATAGAGTGAAGGAACCAAGAAGACATTTCGAGAAAGTTAAACGAAATCGAGGTCCTTTAAGCCAGTTTTCCAAAATTTTTGATCGAAAACAAGAAAATTAGAGAAAATATCGCTAACCAATATCGTTCAAAAAATGTATTTTTTTCGGGCGAAAAATTCGCAAATTGGAAACCGGCTTTACAAAAAGGTTGTCACAAGTAAACATATTTGTAAGAACAATTTTATGAGAGCACGAGGCTGCAATTCCAATGAACAATAAGAACAGGCACAGCATAATCTGAGGATTGCATATTTTGTTGAAAGTTTAGGAACAAATTATTTCTATATATGCCCTAACAAGAATTTTTTTGTTCCAATAATACCACAATTCGATCATGTGAGAGATAAGGATGAAACATCTCTATTCATAGACGATGTTGCTCTTAATGAATCAAAACACTTGTTGCCAAGGCTCGACGCTCTTTCTTATTTTCCGAATCAACTGTTGTGGAAAACCGCAAGTCTTTCTTGTGGCGAGCTGATGAGCTGTGAAGTCACTCAACCGGGTTTGCAGTCACCCCTGTAGCAATACAGTAAGATGCTTAACGGTATACTTAGCTGATGAGGCCTAGTAAGGTTAAAATGCGTTCTGAGTTCCGTAGCGAACCAAAGCTTCCGAGCTAGAGTGATAGGGCAACACTGTTTTTTTATATTTTATATGAGGAATGATTTTGTAATATAGAACAACGAACCTCAGGTCAAAATCAAATTGTTTTAATTAAAAATCTACAATCCAAACAGCAAAGAAAGAAAATCTATGAACAAACAAATAATAAGCCACTACTAAATCAATTCTTATTTTGGAAACAGCACATAGAAAAACTTGCTACTTCAGGCAATTATTAGGGGTCTACTTACACTGCTTGTAAACGCTGTAAATCGCTCAAACCCAAATATAAACAGGCAACAATCGTACAGAGAAAAACATGTTACTTTAGGCTAAAAGGCTCTACTTACACTGCTGTTAAACGATCTTTCAAACCAAAATATAAACGAGACTTTAACGTATGTATGACGAGACAAGTTTTTATTTGGAAGAAACACAAGCGATGTTTATTTCAAACTATGTCCAAAAGAATAAGACTCTCATGTCAAAATGTCAGCATTTTAAATAAAAACTCTTATGACATCATCAAAGAAAAACAGATTTAGGTTGAGTGGTGAATTATTTAAGTTAAATCACGTGTATGTATATTTATTTTGTCTTTATCACGCCAAATGAAAGCAGAACACAACACAAACTACTCAGTTGTCTATAGAGTGGGTCATAGAAAATACGTGAGTTTTTCCCACGATTCGATTTTTATTTTCCTTGAGTACGTAATTAAGTAAATCCCTTTAATCAAGGTGTCTGCCAGAATCTTAGGATGAATTCCCTGATTTTTCCCCGATATTTCCTTGAGTTTCTAACCTTTTTCCTCAATATTTCCTGGCTTTTGATGTAGCCTAGAGTCGATAACAGTCTTCTTAGAATATCACTTATAACGATCTAATACAGTATAATAAAATTTTCAGGGACTGTGCCACAACCCAAAACTGGAGGACTAAGACGAGTGTATATTAACTGGTTTATACCCTAATTATTTTGAAGGCATTTGATCCCATTTCCCTGATTTCCCTGATATTGCAGACACCTGTTATCAAAATGACAAAAATCTTAATTCATAAGAGAAATCGGCCGAGCTAACGTTGAAAATTGACATGAGAGCTTTGACCCGATTACGATTACGACGTAATCAGGAAAAAATTGAACTAAACACCTGATGGAAAAAATGGAAATTTGAGCATTAACTTGATAAACGATTTATTCCCATCGTTCCGATTTTCCCCGATTTTATTTCCCGATTTCGCTTCGAAATGACCCGATTTTCCGAAATTTTGTTTGAATTCAACGGTTTTAGTCTATAACCCTCCCTGTTTTTGAAGACGTACAGGCTTTTAATAAGAATTACTTTATCATAAGAATAAGTGTTCATCTCTAGCTCTCTTAATTATTCTTAATTTGAAACTCACTCATCTAAAGCCCCACTTTACCAACCTATAAGAACCGTTAAGCTCCTTCACTTTTTTTTATACTTTCTTCTAAATGTTTTTAGTTTTTACGATGACTTTGTGACAGTATCCGTACTTGTGAGCAAGTTTTGAATTAGAGTGGTATAGTTACAGAAAATGCGTCACTGCAAAATGCAATCACTTTAGATTTCTGCTTTCTGTCGTAACTAATTTAATTCTACAAGCCTGCACTTATGAAAAACATTAAAGTGTCATCAAAATAACGATAGATACTTATGAACAGGTCGGTAGAATTAAAATAGACAAGGCAGAAAAAAGGCGTCTATATTTAGCCCCACAGAAACATTCTAAGAGTAGAAAATAAGACAGCCTTACCAAAGCCAGCTGCAATTTAGCATACAAGTCTTGAAAGTGGTAATACTCATGTCGAAACAACATCATTAAAACCAACATTTAGTACCAGCCCTCCTCTTTGCTCGAGATAAAGCTCCGCTTAATAACTTTTCTTATCAAACTTTACAAACAAGCATTTATAGGTTAAACAATCTCTCCTATTCTCCTTTAAAAACATAGAACACCCACGCGAATGGACATTTCGAAGTGGCTTTCAATCATTTCTCAAATAGTTTTAATACTTTCATAATAACAAACTCTTTTCAACCAATGTTGTTAATCAACAATCAAAATCCTCCATAATATCAGATGTCACGGCAGCCGAGTATTAAGGCGACGTTTTTTAAACGCAAGCATAAACACTGTAACAGAAGTTCTCGTCGTGTTTCAGGCAATTGGAGAGAAAACAAATCTTTTAAAATCAACTTACAAGACAAACACGAGCTGTATTTGCAGGAGAAAAAAAAGTAGAGATAGGCAGAAAAGAGTCATTTCTTATATTTCTGTGTCAACTTAAGATTGTCAACAGATCAGACATGGAATTTACAAAATTACAACATCGAAACGCAGAAACATGATTGCAATTTAAATCTTGCAGTAAACATGCTACAGTCTTCTGGAGGTGTTGGTATGAAATAGGTCAATAGAAACTTAAGCAACGGGGCGTGTCGCTGGTCAGGGTATCCTTTTTTTACCTCATTCAGTCCCAACATCAAAGTCCCATGTAGGTATATCTTTAATAGGTATAAGTTTAGATTGAGACAGCTTTCATAGGGACTCATATACTTTTTTCACTTTCTAAAGTCCCTGACCAGCGTCCATTATGAAATCTTTAACAGCAGGTCCCCTCGTTCACTGCAATAACAAATTTATTTCAGCTTTTCACCATGCATGTTATATTTGCCGTATCTCGTACCAAAACCTTCACCACTTGAAGGGCGCGAAGTTTCGATTTCATGAAATTCCGAGTGGAGCGGAGACAGTCAATATATGCAGCTGTAGTTGAGTAAAGGGTCATTTTGATGAAGAGCGTATGTAAAAGAGCTCAAGTAAAAAATTTCCGATCTCAAGATACTTGAGTTTAACAAAGTCTTCTGATTATGCCTGTAAAAAATGAACTCGTTATGACATTAAAAAAGGTAAATTCAAATTTCTAGTGTTCCCGAGTTTCCTTTTTGCTAGATTACAATAATACTTTTTTATTATGTCACCATATTACTAAGAATTATTCCTGAAAGCGCAAGCCTTTTTTTATAATATATGAAACATTTGAAAAAATATAATTTGAAATAGCCTCTGTGACATCATAAGAAAAACTGAAATGTATCCGACATCTTTTAATTTAGCTGGAGCACATGGCGACGGAAATTATACCGGATCGAAGTCACCGACCGAATCAAACACTCAACAAAAATGATTATATAAGTCACAGGCTCTTCATCTTTTGCGTACAGGAAATAAAAGAGCAATCGAAGAAACAATTGACAGTGTATTCTGGCCCTTAGCCTTAAAGCTCTGCGTACACTAAATAAAAGCAACATAATTTATCATCTACGTACTAAATCCTGTTTTACATTTTCTGGAGATAAATCACGTTTTATTCTGAGAGAGGTCACAGCTTTAGTAAACATTGAAACAAACTACTTATCGGACAAAAGTGACGAAATTTTCATAAAATGACGAAAACTTTGTCGGAAAAATTATTTTGTCCGCCAAAAATCTTTGTGATGAATCGTTTAGTTTTCATCTTTCATCGTTTTTTCGAATTCGTCACTTTTACCTGAGAAAGTACAAATGTACCTAATTGTATTTCAACGAAGGTCGATATTGTAAGAATACTGCGCGAGAATTTCTTTGCTAAAACCTGTCAACTACCCGTCTGGTGGGTGACAAATATGATTTTTAATTATAACTGTAAATTTCGTAACTTTCGCTTGGTCACAATTTAAGAAATTGCGATGGAACACTAAACTGTCTAGACTGAGTCACAGCCCATGGCCTTGGACCCCGTCGCAACTTTAATCCTGCGTGACAAATATGATTTTTAATTATAACTGTAAATTTTGTAACTTTCGCTTGGTCACAATTTAAGAAATTGCGATGGAACACTAAACTGTCTAGACTGAGTCACAGCCCATGGCCTTGGACCCCGTCGCAACCTTAATCCTCCAAAAAGGGTCCTCATTTCTACCTTCAAAAAATGTTTACAGCGACTTCGTCGGCCACTTTAAAAGAAACCTTCATATGTAAGTATAAAATAACCCAACACCCAAAAATTCGAAAACGGCCACTGCATAAATCTAAGTTTTAACAGACTGTTTTTTTATAAGCAACATCTTAGAAGCTGGTGCATGAGATTTTACTTCCATATCTGATCAAACTCGGAGAAGTAAAATGTGCTTTGTCAAGAAGGCAAAACGAAAAAAATAACATAACAGCAAGCATGGGGTAGCCCGTACAAAGTTATTGGAATTTTTAAGGGTTTCAACGGTAAAGATTCTCTGAGATTTCAGGGTTTCAACGATTTTCGATTCGTTAGCTTTTGAATTCTTTAAATGAATAAAGACAAAGTTTTTTCACAGTAAGTATCAACACGAATAAACTACAGTATATTATCAAACGATACACGTATTACCATTTCACAATCCTGATTTCAGGCCCGAAGCCGAAGCCAGAGACTTTAATCCAGTGGAACATTGTTGTTAGAGTCACCCGAAGGGGGAAAGTACATTTTGAATTTTAGAGCACTGTTTTTTGACCCGGCAATCCAGTTTTTCGAGGGGTTCAAGGGTTCCAAATAAGAATTTCAAGGGTCACAAAATATCTCTTGGATTTTCCAGGGTTTCAAGGGTGTTTTAAGGGTGCAAAAATTTCAAGGGACGCTAAGCCACCATGAAGCATTTAACAGCGAAATTATTGAGTGAGTGGTGTTCTAATAATCCCGAAAATTTGGGCTCAAAATACGCAACAAGCTAGCAAGCAAAATTTTGCGCCGCTCATAAATAAGTGTTGCTTTAAAAATCCAAGGAAATGTTTCAGGGGTATAGACGCGAACAATTCGTTTCTCAAGGAAATAAAAAATATCATCTTATTTTTTACTTTCTTGGTTCTTTGTCATTTAAGTCACTTGAAATTTTTTGAATAATCGAGGCAAAATTTGTCTCGATGCTTAATCCTGCCAACAACGTTTCCTGTGAAAAATTGTAAGTGTTTGCGTCAAGTGAAAGCTTTCAACTTTAAAGAGGTATTAAAGAGGTAAGATGTATTATTAAGCAATTCCTTTGAAATTGCTTAAACAATTAAGGTACAATTTATCACGATACGCTAGTGTTTACGTTAACTTGAAATACTTTGTTTATTGGGACGAAAGTCACTTGACATTATTTGTATAATAAAGGCACGATTTTTCTTGGTGCGTCATTTTTCAAATTACGTTTTTTTGACTTTCCTAACAAAAATTTTGAGTGTTCACGTCAAGTGAAAGTGGTGAAAATGCAATCATTTACTAAAAAATACTCTTGACATTGTTTGTATAATCAAGGCAAAATTAACGTTAGGATTTACGTCAATTGAAGATTTCCACTTTCACATTGCGTCGTTAGCGTTTACGTCAGATGAAGGTTTTCCAATATACTTCTCATTTCCAGTGGTAAGACGCAAATACTTCACTCTCTAGTACAAAATTTCCCTTGAATGTGTTTATATAATCAAGGCAAAGTTTGTCTTGATTACGTTAATGTTTACGTCAAGCGAACGCTTCCACTTCCACAACAAGTGGTGAGGTATTAACTCATTGTTCTTTAATACATAATTATCATGAAATTGACTGAACAATCAAAGCAAAATTTGCATCAATCTTTTGTTTTTCCAATCGTGTTATGTAAACTTTCCTTCCGTTTACGTATTGTCACAACCTCTGCAAGCTCTAGCCTGGAAATCTGGCTCTCTTTCCTTTTCATTCTATATTCTTTCTTTCTTGATTTCGGCGAGCGAGGGAGTAACAGTTGCATTCCCAGCTATCTTAACTCCTCCCCGACACTAAATTTCTCAATTCCAAACCTAACTGTCTTGCAAATGCTACAATTTTAAGGATATAATACAATATCGAGATTTGGGCAGAAATTTTAAATTATAAACTTGCTTCATAGAGTTGACCATCAAGGAGCTGCCCCAGTGGGCAAAATCGTTAAAAAACCCATGTGGAGAAGTGTTTTCTTTTTAAACGGGTGCCGTTTAAAAAAGAAAATCACTCCTCCACATAGGGATTTTACTAATTTTGCCCACTGGGAGCTAAACGAAAAAGGCATCATTGTTCATAAAAGACCCATCTCAAAGTGAGCAACACCAAAATACTACCCCAACAAAATACTACCTAACAATATTATTTACAAGAAACGAAGCACATATCTCCAACATTTAAAAAAACTTTCTACTAGTTAAGGCTCACCTCCACTTGAGCGGGCGCGCGAAACGACCAGTCGATCTATTGTTCTTTTCGTGTTTTTTTCGCTGCGACCAGTTTTGAGCGCTTTGAAAGTAGAATCCATTTCTACTTTCAAGCGAACAGTTTTTGGTCGCCGGCGATCAAACAATGGAAATATGAAAGATAATTAGCTGAAGTATTGTTCTGAACAATAAAATTTTCAACCAATCTTTATTAAGCTTTGAAATAATGAAACGACCAAAATAAACAGATCGCGCGCCCGCTTAAGTGGAGGTGGAGCTTTAAGCTAATCTAATTAAAAATTAGAAACTTTTGAGGAACTGGAAAAATCTACTGAGAATCACAGGAAGTAATATTAATACAAACTCAATATTTTTAATTCATATAAAAGCAGCATGTCGTACAAATATTATATGAAATTTCGGTTCTTCCTTACCTGAGTACCTCGATCACTACTAGCGCCTGGTATGAGCGCTTGTGCGCTTGGGAAGCCAGAAAAAACCATAGTCCCAGAAAATAAGTAGTGTACAAAATCAACAACAATCACTGAGTCAAGTTGTCACACTGGAAAAATCAACAACAAAATATGTGTTAAATGAACTTGTGAGTAATAAAACAAAATTTCTCTTCCGGCATAAAACAACTTTGATTCCAATTTACTTCCGAAAATCATTAAGATCTTTTTCAAATTGGTAGATAAACGGACGAAAATACTCGTGCGGCAGTCCAAACTGTAACGATGAAACATTTGTAATGCGCTGTTAACATCAGATTATCCATCTTAATTGCGCAAATTCAAGGCCACCTTATGTTATTGTTTTATTTTAATTATTTGACAATAAAACTACCCCCATGGGATCATTAACATGACCAAGTAAATTGCTTTCTCTGATTTAATAATGAATGAACCACGAGTTCAAAAGTATTTTCTTGAATGATAAAAAACCCTTGCTAATTTTTTTCCATTAAACAATAGTCCATGCTAATTTTCCTTGTCAT
>JAUBWS010099498.1:0-10878 GCA_032270445.1 Darlingtonia californica | reverse complement strand
GGAAATGTATTTGCTGCTGCTTGATGGTGTAACAACACTGCTGCTAACAAATGGACTGCTTGATGAATATGGAGCAGACGATGATACAACTTGTGATGTAGAAGGAGGAGCATACGAACTTGATGGTGTTGGTGATGGAATAGATGTAGTGATTGGTTGGTAGGTGCTGACACTTCTGCTAGCTGAGGAATATACACTGCTGGAAATGTATTTGCTGCTGCTGGAGGGAATAACTGTAGAAGAACGTGTCTGAGTCTTCACACTTTCAGATGTTGATTCCGTATATTCTGTAGTTGGAATACTGCTGCTAACAAGTGGACTGCTTACATATGACGACGAAACGATTGGTGATGTCGAAGGTGGAACGTATGAGCTTGATGGTGCTGGTGATGGAATAGATGTGGTGACTGGTTTGTAAGTGCTGACAACTTCACTTGATGAGGAATATGCACTGCTTGAAACATATTTGCTGCTGCTTGACGGTGTAACAACACTGCTGCTAACAAATGGACTGCTTGAAGAGTATGGAGCTGTTGATGATACAACTTGTGATGTCGATGGAGGAACGTACGAGCTTGATGGAGTTGGTGATGGAATAGATGTGGTGACTGGTTTGTAAGTGCTTACAATTTCACTTGATGAGGAATAGACACTGCTTGAAACATATTTGCTGCTGCTTGACGGTGTAGCAACACTGCTGCTAACAAATGGACTGCTTGAAGAATATGGAGCTGTTGGTGATACAACTCGTGATGTTGTTGGAGCAATAGAGGAACTTATTTGAGTAGACGATGGTGTAGATGTGGATGGTGGAGACGAAAGGATGTTTGTAGATAGACTTGGTGTAGGTGATGTTGAATAGGAGGTTGCAACTGAAGAGGCAATTGATTTTGATGAACTTGTTATCGTTGACGAAGATGGGACATACGATGAAGAGGAGATAACTGATGTTGATGATATTGTAACAGTGGATGTAGCAACAACAGATGTAGATGTTGGTGTACATGGAACAGTGATGTTACGGTTGAATTCTTGACATTTGTTACCATCATCATAAGTGTTGTTGGGACAACCACAACCTTCAACAATAGCTCCTCTGCAACATCTATGATTAGAGTCGCATTTTTCTTTCTTTTCTTCGCAAGTTTTTGGTACAAGATTGTCATCGTAATAGCCATATGAATGCCCACAAGGATCACAACAGTCGAGACCTATTAATAGTTAGATTTATTGATAATAAATTTCTAAAATATCATCACTGTCCGAATTATCACAAAAAGTTTTCAGCTCTTGTTAGGATTCATGTTTAATAAGAATACTATAAACTCTATTCATTCGAAACTTTTGCCAACTAAGATCTTTCCTTTCTTGAAATACCAGCAGTGGGCAAAAAATTGATTGGTAGGTTTATTACCGTAAGCCTCGTAAATTCATCAAATTGACGAGGACCGCTAAAGTCTAAGCCTCAATCATTCGGTTAAGATCCATAAAACATCATGTTAAATTCCAAATAGGATGGAGTCCAACCGTTATGCTCATCTCCGTAGACAGTAGTATAATTTATAGAACAGAGGTTTGATTAACACTATTGTATTTCTGAATTCACCAGCAAGGTGTTGAGCATAACGGTTGAGTCAAATGTTGTTTCTGATTTGGAGCTGTATCCTCCACCCTACGGGTGTCTATCACATAATACTGTACATGTCAAAGCAAGTTGAAGAAGTAAAATACATACGACATAGTCCATCTCTTCTCCAGTAAACTGGTATTCCATGTCTGTTACATTCTTGTACGTACGCAGCAATGGCAGAACAGAAGCAAGCACAGTCACCTCCCTGTTTACACAAGCAGGTTTCTTGTTGACATGATTGTATATAAGGTGATGGATCCACTGTGTCGTGACATACTGTAAAGTTGCCAGTATTGATAACATTGCAACCTAAAATTTGTAAACGACAATGAAGTTTATTTTATCTTGTGAAGGCCAACTCTGATCTCACGTCTCGTTTCACATCCAATGTCCGCCTAAGTTTTCGACGGACTAAATTATTCCTTGCCCCAAAGTAACGAAATCTCAACTTTTGAAATCTTGATTCTCACATGAAAAATAGTTACTATGGATCAGAACAACAATTCTTGTCCCGTGTAAATAAGAAACTTGAGAGAAACAGCTAGAAAAATTACGAAAAAAGTTCTAGCAAGAATTTACGTCTATTGACACCAAAATTTTGCGTTACCTCGATGAACATTGACTGCTGCACAGAGCTTGAGCTTGAAAATAATAAAATACGTTTAATTATTGAACATTACCTTTTTGCGCCCATGGTTCACGATCTGGGTTGGCTTTGCAAGCATCTGCATCAGTTATTTCGCAAGCGGATGAAGTATCTGTCCATGATTTGGCAAACTGCAACTCATTGTCAGCCAAAGCAAGATCGTTTCTTCGAAAATCATCTTCTGTTTTGCCATTAAAGTCACCACACAATCCTGAGAACTTTCCACTCATGATATTCTCTTTACCAGGTGCTACATAAACACGGTTCTGTTGATCGTATTTAATTGTATAGTCCAACAAATATGGTCGAACAATGATGTAAACACCAACCTATAACGAACAATATTGAAATTAAACAATCTACTTAACTCTTTATGTACAAACGTGGCCGACGTCATGAGGTAATGTCTAAAATCGAAACCACAAGTAAAGTTTCAGTGGAACTAACCTTGGGATCGAAGAAAGCGAGGCACACTGTGTTCAGCTTTCGAATTTAGACTTTATCAAAAACTCAACGTACCCAAATGGTTAAACCCAAATAGTGAAATGAATTTCAAGTAATAATCGGTTTCCTTGACTGACTAGTCAAACACAAAATTACGAGAAACTGTGCAGTTGACGTGTGACTAATCCATATCTTCCAAGCGAAGAAGGCCTTAATAAAAGATATAGCTAGCCAAGAAGTGTAGGATATAAATACTTTCGAAATTTTCTTAAACTCCTGGAAATGCAACATTCAAGCTACCAGAATGCGGAAATTGACATTATTTGGAATTTCCATGAAAATTCAGATCAAGATACCCTTGAAATTCCTGATTCCTGCACCATTCCTGATTTTGATTTGGATGCTACCAAAGTAATTTTATTTGACTTAACTAACCTTAAATACTTGAATACCATTAAGAACAGCTGTTTGCGGTTGTGGATAGTTTCCTTTTTTGAAGGTTTTTGTCAAGATACCATTTAATTTGACTTGAACTTTCTCTTGCAACATTGTAATTTCAACTTTGCCATCTGGCGTTTTTACATCAATGTTAACTTCTTTGCACATATAAGCTTCATAGCTGTTTTGACATCGTTTGTTGCGGATCCTGACATTGATATGAGCTTTTTCTGTCTCACACACACTAGAGTGTTGTAAACAATCACTCATCATCAAGTATTCACACATACCACCATCAAACTTGAAGAGACGTCCGTCAAATGTTCGGTAATGCATTTGACCAAATGCAGCACAATCATAAAGCGGTTTGGGAGATGTAGTAGGGTTTGTTTTCCATGTTCTGTCACCATTACATTCCCTATGTTGAAAAAATACAAAATGTTAATTTATAGCAATTACATAAGAATGTTGAGGTATTAACGATATGTTCTCAAGAGAGGTCATTATAATCAGAAATTTCACATTTCACAGTGGTGAAGCAGTTTAACATAATCATTCTCGTTATTGCTATCTTGATTTTTGCTCCTCGCTTCCTTGTCGTACTTCTTTTGGAAAACGTTTTGACGAGCGAAGCGACGAGCTCTTCCGTAGAGTACGATTTCGTGGATATAGTCGTGACAGCCTTGGTATTAACAAGAAATGGGTTTCCAGTCTAATCCCTTCTATGAATACTTACGAACAAATTCTTACTATAAGTAAGTACACAAATGACAAGATATCTTACTTTGAACAATCTGAAGGTGAGATTTCTCCTTTATTGAAATATTTGTCAGCTTCTTTACATTGGCAATCATTAACCGGATCAACACAAGTACCATTGTCATGAAGGACGGTGCCATTTGGACAAAAACAACCTGATTGACATCGTAGATCTTGTGCACTTAATGCAAAGTTGTCGCAAGTTTTACCACAGGATGAATATATCAATCCTTTGGCCGCACATTGGGCTAAAAAATAAGTTGAAAGACGATTAAGGTATTTTTTCTTTGTAATATGCGAATTTCTTCACGATAATGACAGCATGTTAAGTGACGCTTCGTTGAAATCGAGAGCGTATCGATTTGAAAAAAAACTTCAATGGTGAAGATCATTTGAATAAAGAACTAGCTCCTTTTAATAATACCTTACTCTCCATCTCTAAACATTTATTATGTAGTCCAAACTAAGTGTGAGTCAAACAGCAACGATGAAGTGCATTTACACAAGATCTGATACCTTTTATTACTGGTTTCACTCTCTACCTTAGAGCTTTGCCACGAATTATTACATACCTTGGCAATCCTCTTTGGTGCAAACAAATTCTCCTCCCATACAGGTACTGAAAAATAAATCATTTCAAATTTATCGATATCACATGTTGATTGGGTATCGTATATAAAACGTCTTAAATTTAAACATTTCACAAAATTTCGCGAAACAAATTTTCCAACATTTCACAAAAAACTTTTTTGTGAAGCCTGTTGTAGACCCTTCACTTCGCGACCACTAATTTTGGTAAATCGGAGAAAGACCCGCGAATTTCGTTGAATTTAATTATCTTGAAGTATTGATATACAAAATTTGGTATCGAGAGAAAAAATTGGTCACACTTACCATGTGTTACATCGTTCTTTTCTTGTTTGACCATAAGCGTATTGCATTCCATTGTGTGTACAAGGACAATCTTCTTTCTTCACACATTCGTGTTTGTTATTCTCATAGTAACCTTCTGGACAATAACAACCTTCAATGCATCCACGACTGGAATGATAGAATGAATGAAATAAATAGCAAAATGAATGACTGTGCATCTTTACTTATTCTCTTCTTTAACAGAGTGCTCTATACTCTAGAAAAAGACTTATTGTGAAATTTTTCCTTGTTCTTTTCAATAGACAAATTCGGACTCGCTCACTTTTGATGACGTTATTAAAACCATCACTTTGGATTCGTCAATTCTCAAGTCATGTGATCAAAAAGTAAGAAAAACAAACTTTTTTATCATTATTAAAGCTTGAAATGGCGACAAATGATCCATAAAAAATAATCTTATAAATTTCCAGATGTTTTTTTAATGACTATTAAAAATACAAATGCCAGCTAAATGATTGAAATAAACAATGATTGACTATATGGTTGAGCATGTCACCATGTTTCACAGAAGATTCTTCATCTAGGATTATACTTGTAAACCAAAACGCTGGGGAGAAAAGATTAAGACAGTATTGATTGAAAGACGTTCGTACCCTTGGCAAGTTTCGGTGCTGTTCATTGAAAAATCGTGACAGGTTGCAGGGCATCTAAGATTTTGTCCAGTTGTGTCTGTATTACATTGTCGAAGAACTTTGTTGCCGGAACATGATAAAGCTACGATAAAGATGGATCTATGATACATATCGGGCAGCTAACTGTAGTGTTTTTTATCATTCTAAGGAGTCACAAATTGCAGTTAAAAAATAAAGAAAAATATTTTGAAATTAAAAGTGATGAATGAAATAACAATACGTTTTAAAAGTGCAAGGAAATAATCAAGAGAACAATTTAACATTTACAAGCATATATTTTCTTTTCCTTTTAATCTTTAAATTTTATTGTATTGTTGTGCATTTTTTTAAGCTTCGCAAAATCTAGAGGAACACTAAAATTTAGGAAGGTAATACTACTTACCACAATCCTCAGTTCGATCACGCCATCCATCAATTGGTACTCCTTTGTCCATACAAGCTTTGGCGTATGCAGCAATGATGTTGCAATGACATTTCTGACACTTGCAAGCATCATTTTTACAGATCTTGTAATGTCCTGAAGGTGGCACGACGGAATGACAAGCTTTGAATGGACCTTCCGGATCGCTCAATAATGCACAGGAACTCTCTGCGTATGGTGCATACTGAGCGTAAACACTGCAAGGTTTTTCACTGGTATCCCAACCACTTGTGTGGCATACAGAAGTATCTTGGGAAACATCTTGATCACTGTAAATCCATGACTCGGTAAAAGAAATAACCTTCGTTTCAGTGGTATCAGAACGTGTGTGAAAATCGTCTTCCTTGTTGAAATTGTAGGTACCACACAAACCGCATGTCTGGTTTTGGTAATCTGAACTAACAGAAATGTAGATATTTTTACCAGTCCAATGAATTCTCATATCCTTTCGACGATAGTGGACATAAATGTTCTCTTCACTGACATACTCAACGAGCAAGTCACGGCTTAAGAAGAACTTCTGTTCTTCACCGTTGATAATGACTGAAGGCAATCTTCGTCCATCCTTCAGCGCTGAATTAAGTGCGACTCTCGTATTTATGGATGTCAAATTAACCAAAACGTTTCGTACACAAGAGATACCCAATTGATCATTTTTACAATCTGTGTTCTTAGCAATTATTTCAAATTCTTTATCAGCGTTTCCATAATGGCAATGGTCCACCAAAACATAGCTACATTTTCCGAACATATCATATCTTTTACCATCAAACGTTTTGATATGTGGGTCACCATAAACTGAACAGGTGGCTGCGTAAGCTTTCTTCACACATTTCCATAAACCTCCATTACATGTACTAAATAGGGAATGTGAAAATCAAATTCATTGCTAAATAAACTGGAAAAGGAAAAAAACCAGGAATTCCAAAGTAACCATCTCAATCATAAAAGTTTTTCGATTGAGTATATGCCAATAGATTAACAAAGAATTAAAACCTTAATACATACAGTTAAGAGGCTGAAAATGAAAGAAGAATTCAAGAATCTCAGATTAATCAAGTCTGAAATGTACCTATCACAACAAAAAATTTTGCTATTTGTTTTATTTTTGTGGGGGCTTTACTCCTTTAATATACTGTAAAGGAAATGGGGATCTCCTGAGGGGGATTCTTGAGTGATTGCATAAGCAGAGAAAGAAGAAGTAAAGAATTACCAGTCTTCCACATCTCCTCTTCTCAAACTCAAATGAGGATAATGTACACCATCCCAATAACAAGAACATTTTTCTCGTTCCACACATCGTTCATATTCTTTGTCATAGTACATGCCAGGTGGACAGTTACAACCATCAACACAATCAGAAGGGCATTTTGTCATCGACATCAAGTTGTCACATGTTTTGGGACATGCACTTCCGCAATCATAGTATTGCAAGTTGCTTTTACATGTAATTGCTAAAAAAGAAAAATAATTTTATTTGACAAACATTAGATATTCTCAAAGTTTGATTTGTAAAAAAGTTGACAGTTTCAATTCTTTAAGACTTGTCAGTAAGCTAAGGCAATAATCATTTTTTTCACTATAATTCCCAAAAAAATCATAAAAAAGAGGCCTCTACAAATCTTTCTAAAAAGTTTCCAATCTTTTGAAGTTAAATATTATACTTACGGCAAAGTTCTGGTTTTCTCCAAGAAATTTCAGCTCCATAGTTCCTGCAAACTCGAGCATATAACGACAGTGAGTTACACATGCAGTCTTTCCTCAAATCGAAGTTACAGTTAACAACATCCTGCATACAGATGATTTTATACTGATCAGGAGGTATCTTAGAATGGCATGGTTTGAAAGCATCTGTGTTGATTACATCACACATCCTTTCAGCGTATTGGTAAATCAGCTCAGCATTGTCTTGAGGATTGTAAAATAAGTCTGACATTCTGAGATTTTCAGTACAACTTCCTGCATCTGTTTGGTAAAGTGTTGCAAATTCTTGTGGTGTCTTTCGTTTTATTCCAGTGTAATCGATAAGATCTGTGCTGATGTCACCATCCATATTACCACAAAGACCAGTGATCTTATGGTTGTTAGTTTCACCTGGTGCAAACGTATCTGGCAAAGTGATGGAAATATCCTCATATCCATCAAACTTGATGACAGCTCCTTCAGCAGTCACTACCATAACATATCGACCAGCCTAAAGATAATAAAATCCCCTATATTTTTGGTCTCCTTCCTTGTCAGAAATTTTTTGTTACGAGTATAGATTCTTTCGGAGTTTAGGGGGTGCAAGTTAGACCTTGAGCCCAATAAACAATGGCGTCATTATGCAAAAATTTAAAAAGGAAACAAAGGATGTAATAAACTGTACTTGACACTATTTATACTTTGCAAATTGCATAAAACGTGAATTTAATTGTATCTAAAGATAATTTTCGCGATGGCTGAAACTGAAAAATTTTAAATTATTCTGAAGCTCTACATCCAAAACTATGCCCATTCGCTAAAAAAAGGCGATTCAAAAATAAATAAGTGAATTCAGCAAATCTTTTACAGCCAAATGAAAATTTTGGAGTCTATTCAACTCACCTCAGAAACTCTGGGGACACCATCATATGGAAGCTGCACCATTTTATTGCCAGTTGAATCAATAATTTCAACAATGAACATATCTCCGATCTTCTGTCCAAGTTTGACTGTCTTTCCGTCAGCGACAATACTGACAGTCCTTTGGACACTTGTGTTATAGTTGATCTTTTTGTCGTTGTGTACGATGACATTGAATTTTGCAGATGGATCACTGTCGTGGATAAGATAGTATGAACAACCAGTCAAAAGATTATAGTTCAAACCATCAAACGTGTTGTAATGAACCTTTGATCGTACATAACAAGTCTTGTTCACTAAAAAATTCAATAAAAATTTTGTTGATAAGCAGACCTCGAAAAAACATATTTAATACATTAAATTCGTTAAGAAAACGTCTGTAAGATGTCATCTGTATTCCAGCACAGCTAACATCTGAAAGATGTCTCTTAAAAGACACAGAAGTTTTTGAGACACCATCTGTTTACTGTATTTAGAGGTTGAATAATTCCGTCTTTTAGACGTCCATAGTTTTTACTTACATGGGAGCAACAATGCTGTAGTGTTCATCAATCCAGAAATTGAATCTAAAGAGAAGAAATATCATACCATTAAAATAATGAAAGAAAACATTTTGAAAAATTCCAACTCCTTTGGGGTCTAAGGGTTGATATCTAATTATTGGATCTTACTGTGTCTAGCTTCACAATCTGTTAGTGTATCATAGTTGTTACGGTTTCCAAAACAACCATGGAAAGTTAATTCCACACATTTCTTCTTGTTCTTGTCGAAACCATATCTTGTTAATGGAACGCAGTTTGTGGAATCAAAAATCTGCTCACACAAATTGTTCGTATGGGATTCATCTAGAATGCAAAAGTAGAGAAATAATCAGAAAAAAACATCTAGGTGCAATATGAGGAAATCACATTCGACAGAATATCTACCCCTGCCCACCCCCCTTTAATGAAATTTTGATTATATCTACATAATCGATACCTCTGAAGCAATAAATCTATCGTTGTAGAAAACAATTAAAGTGAAAGCTTGAAATTATAAAAACAAAAAAGAGACAGCTTTATTTCATTGACAATATTTCCGCATTTACATAACTTCTTCAGGTCTGTCTGTCATATTTATTTATAGAAAATTAATCGATAAAAAATTCGGAAAATGGAAGATTCTACACAGTGATATTTATAGAATATATATCTAGTTGTTTTATCGATAATCACAGATATTTTCTAAATCACCTGGATAGTTACAAAATGCTTGACGATAATGATGTCATATTTCATTTCTCTAGCTCGAAATAATAGCAAATTTGACGTTCAACTTACCACAAAAATGGTAGCAAGTGGCTTTAGTGTAGTTATTGAATGGGGTGATACTATCACAATGATTTGACAGGTCTTGGATGTATTTGACACAATAATCAATTTCTTTGGCTGTTGTTAGGCTGTTGAATCGACTTGCTGGATCTTTGAGAACACCTTCTATGGTTGATCGACAAATACCCTTCTCGATAGTCATCTCTGCACTGTTTTCTGTAGTAAAAAATTGAGCAATGTTACAATCTATTCATAAATAAAAGACGTTTGGATAGGCACGAAGGTGGAATGCTTAAATACCTTATCGGTAAAAATTTCGTCACCAGCAAGTTTCGTTTCGAAAAACATTTGTCACATGACCATATATTTCTCACACTTTCTTACAAATTTAAAATCACTTTACATTTTATCGGTTTTTGCCAACGAAGAGCCAAAATGTAGAAAAATTATAAAACACCAAGATAGGTATAATAAGAATAAGTTCAAAAGGGACAATAACAGATTAGTCACGCAAAAAATAATAAAGTAATATCAATTAATTTTTGGAATCATTATGTATTTCAGTAAAACATATTCTGTGACACGTTTGGCTCAAATTATAACTTATTATAGGAAATTAATGAATCCTGAAATTAACGCAGTTTGCCCTTAATCTGCGATAATAATTATTCAGTCATTCTTTTCTAATACAAAACTGCAAACATTTTTTTGGAAACCGCGTTTATATTCTGCGCACTTTTTTGCTGAGTTGTTCATTCAGTGACTCATGTTGTGCATTCAGTGAATCATTAATTTCCTGTAATAATAGGAATAGTAATAGGTTATTAATAAAAGGAATTTCTATGTTTAAAAGTCTTCACAAATATGGTATTCAAGGTCCATACCAAATCAACTATAAATACCACGGTTGGAATTAAGTTTTTCAAGTTGGATCGTGAAAATAAAATTATATAGGTTGCTGTTTGCTTGGCCAGTGTCACCCCGAATCACGATGCGTTAATTCGAATACATCCTTACCTTCGTCACACGATTCACCAGACCATCCTGGTTTACAAATACAT
>JAUBWS010099487.1:0-10880 GCA_032270445.1 Darlingtonia californica | reverse complement strand
GACTCATGTTTTTAACTTACTCTATGATTTTATGTGGTGACCACCACCACAAAGAACTCTTGATTTTACACATATGTTTCTTTTCAGGGTGTTATTTACTAGCCAGGCGTTTGATAATTGAGGAAAATCGACCAGATATGTCAAACAAAAACTTGTAAACAAATAACACAAGCTCTCTACACAACACGAGTTGGTTCAGAAGTGAGAAAATATAAAGCAAGTATCACATTATCTGAATGGGGCAAAAAGTGAATACTCTAATTGTCTTGTATAAAAAGCAATAAAAACAAAAGTGAGTGTTTTTCATATCATATGCCAATGACTTCCTAGCAATCTCACTAATGACTAGTGACTGGGTTTAAGTCAATACAGCTTTAGCACTAGCCTCCATTGTAACCAGAGAAGACGCAAATACCAAATATTTCCGATGGCGACCAAAGGCTGCTCTAAAATTAAATTTTAAAACAACTTATTCCCCCTATTAGTCATTAGAATATTGTAATTATCATTTCTACAGCTTGCTTAGTTGCAGCTCGTAAATATAAAAAATCAGGAGGAACCTGGACATTTTCAGGAGTTTTCCGTGGATCCATGGCCAAGTGGTTAAGGCGCTGAGCTTAGAACTCAAAGATCCCAAGTTCGACGCTGGCACGAGGGTTTCGGTGGTGAAAATTACCTCACCGTAATTTCCACAAGGTTCCCTGTAGGTGTTTCACAGGAAGGCAGGACCCTCATTGATAGCAGTTCAAAGATAGCAGTTCAAATAATAATAATAATAATAATAATAATTCGGAATTAGAAATTGCAAAAACTCTCATACTACGCCCAAATCAAGTCCGTAATTAAAAGACCCTAGACGAACCCCGTGAAATTTACAAGGATTTCAGGGCTGAATTTTGTGAAAGAATTTAGGGTAGGTTATGCTTACCTTATTACACAAAATTAACAATGTGTGGTTATTATCGCGGATGGTTTTATTCTGCGTTGATAAAAACCACCTTTGTGATAATTTCGCTGGTGTTAATTTCTGTAAGGGCATTAAAAACAGGCTTGTTATTATGATTTTTCTCTAATAAAAGCTGGAAAAGATGGTGGTGGTCAGGTGTTAATTCATTAACTTCAGGGTCATTCATTCTTCACTGTTTTCTTTTTCTCCTAAACTCTGGTTATTGTTAATTTTCATTTTCTTTTAGTATTTTTTCTTTATGTGGTTAATATTTGAGATTTCTGATTTATATACTACATATTTTAATGCACAAAAATAATTTGCGTTAATTACCTACCGTTTACAAATTTACCTCAATAATATCCATGTTAATTTGTGATTGTGTTAATTTCTGGTGTGTTATATACATATATACCTGTGTTAATTTTGTGTATTAGAGACAATTGCTTAAAGGGAAAAGGATACTAATTAATTTTGTAATAACACTTTTTATGTCTGTTCTCCCCTATAATATTGATTTTACTTCTTTTTATCCCGGGTGGCATAGTTTGATGTAGAATAACACTGGGATAATAAATTCAGAATTTTAATAAATTCTTGAGTTTACAGTCAAGGGTAGCATTATGTTTAGCAATATGCTTAATTTTTCTTAAATTTTACCCGAATTATCCATATAGCTGTTACGCATATTTATTCGTGCATATACCAATTTTTGCGAATTCCAATCAAAAACGAAATGAAACTAGTCATACTAAGATGCCCCAATTTATTCATATCTTGAAAAATTTAAGTAAGCATTTAATACATGTACGCCTACAAATTTGACATAAAAAATCTCTTCAAATATAAGGATATTATCTGGGCCAGCTGAATAAGAAATAGCATTTAGTTTATTACTTTTTTTTGCATCCAAAAATTGTAAACAGCTTTTTTCATTCATCTAATAATACAAAAATCTCTTTGTTACTTCCAAGGAAGTGCTTGCTATATACTGCTATAACAAATTTACAAAAAATTTATTAGCATGTGAAAAATACAGAAATATCTTATAAACAATTCAAGAAATTGCCCACTATGTGTTATAGGTTCCAATAGAAACCTATAGCAACCAGGGAAAACAAGGGGGCAAGGCCAGACTAGAATAAACAAGAGATGTATAAACCCAATGACCCAGATCTGCTTAGAAAGCTAGCTGGCAGGCATGGGAAGACAGTATATCCACTGCACTCACATGCACACATAGTAGGCATAGGCAATAGATAACAGACAACGCACAGGCAATAGATAACAAACACATAGGTAAGAGGACCACAGCAGTCATACAATGAATCAAATATCAAGAACAAGAATATACAATCAGAAATGGACAGATTTCCTAACCAAGGATGACAATGTTCTAATACTAGCAATCAAGGGGTGAACATAGCATCTAGTCTAGTCAATTAAGGGAAGGAAGAAGTGAGAAACAAGAATTCATGCAAGACTGCTGTATCTGTCAGAGAAAAATTTCACTAAACAATGAGCGTTCATTATACTTACTAGGAACGAACCAATAAAAGTATATATCGAACTAAAAACTAAATGAACATAAGGTGTCTCAGGTATGATAGATCAGACTAAAACCTAAAACAATCATCATGGCTATAAGAAATACATAAAGGAAACACATAATATAAAATACATATAAGAAACATTTATGTGGGAAAAACCTGGTTTCTACTGACTTTCTAATTATCCTCCAGAATAGGTTAATAAAACTGGAGCAGTTGTGTGCCTAAATTTTTATTAATGTTCAAATGTTAAGACGTGAGAACTATCAACCTATAGGTCTGTATAACAGAAAAGCTATATAATTTAAGAGATTGATTTGTAATGACAAAATCATCGTATTTTAGGGGAGTGATAGATCACACTTAGCAAAGTCAGCCAGGTGTGTAAGTGTTCACAATCATGTGTCATTCCTGTCCTTGCTTGATTCCACTCTTTTGGATATGTACTTGTATAATAAAAGGTTTACCTGAGACAAAGTATGTAGAAAGTGATCATCATGGACAATTTATACTAATAGATGTTCCACGCTGAAGTATGAAGATGAATGTATTTCATTATACTTACTACAATCTTAGTGTTCATCGCAAAACATGAAGGCTAGATGATGATACAGGTTTAGAGATGTTGCTCTGGTATTAGCAATATGTGAGGTTTTATTTTGTTTGATTGTGGCTAACTGTAGTATGTTTGCAAGTGGCCATGTATCTACACTTAGCTGATAGACTTAAATAAGTATGTGACTAATACTTGCAATGAATAAATTTATAGAAATAAAGGCAGATAGCTGTTAGTAAGAACAATTTACACATTCAAAGTAAAATTTGATGAAATATTCGATATATTGATATTATGATAGTATGAATGAGAATTCTGTGTGTAGTCTTGTTTAAGGAGTGAAGAGCCTAGAAGAAAATGTGACATTCAAGGGAAAACAAGTATACTGGTTAGATAGAATAGATCCTGGCACAAGCTAATTATTTAATGCCTTGCATTTTTAAGACCAATGTTGTGGTGTGGTTGCCATTTCTCATCACACTCTTAATAATATTTCTCTAATGCAGAGTTGCCAACTGGAAATCAGGGAAAAGTCAGGAGATTGAATTTGGTTTATATTTGGTCCAGTCAATCTTGTTTTACTTTTTTTTTACCAAAAAAAACCTTAAAACCCTGAAAAAAAAAATAAATGTCTTTCTGTTTGCAATGTTTCAGTTGACAATGTTTGAAGTTTTATCAATAAGTTTTTAAAAGGAATTTATATATTGCACATTTTTTGTTGATTTATCCTATTATTTGACATTATTTGTTACCGTATTTTTGTGTTCAAACTTTGTTTACTTCAAATAAGGATTCTGAAAAAGGCAAAAAATAAACTGAAAAATTACAACAAATTGGTAAAATAACCCTGAATAACCCTGAATTTGATTTCAGAAAATCACTACACACCCTGACTCAATCCATCAACAAAGTTGCAAATATTTCAAAGAGTGTCAACTGACTACATTTAAATTCTATACAACATTGACTTAACTTACTCAACCTTATTTCATATTGCAAATAAGATTTTAAATCTAACCACTCCTTTGTTGAAGTGAACACATCAGATATTTAATGTTTCCAGCAATTTAAGACGTTTCTTCTACTATACATGCTTTGTCATGGTTTCTTATTATAAAAAGTTCAACTACTCCAGTTTTTTCTAAGTATTTCAACCCCTGGTAACTATTCTCTACTACTATTTTATCAGATTCAATTTTCTCTGGAACCCTTACCCTGGAGCTTTGCTTCCGTAGGGGTGGCTAGTAGACAGTGGTTACTTATAATTCATCAGGAAAAAGCCTGGACAAGCGACCAAAAATTGAATCTTTTAAGCCTATTATTTATTTTAACAGAAATAGTTCTAAATAACAAACTAGGCATGTAAATGACAAAATATTGTTATCTTATGTTATCATTGTACTGCTTGCCTTAAAAGTTAAACAAGCATGTTTGGATGTGTACAATTGCATTCTTGTCCTGTCCAGACCTGCTGGAGGATTGGTGAAAATATTTAAACAAATTGTCTTGGAAATAAGGAACGAATTTCACAAGCAGTAAAGACTTCAATGTACAAAATTTTAAGCTCTACAACATATCAATAAATTATTTTCCATCACAAAAACCTTTAAATCGTCTACTGTAGGGGCCCATCTATTATTATTATTATTGTTATTTTATTATCAATTTTGCACATGAACAAGATATCAGGTGTTAATTATGCTTCACATCAGAATTTTTTACTGTTTACTTCATTATAAATATGAAAGTGACTAACAGAAGTTCACTTTAATTTTTAAAAGAGTTTTTATGATTCCATTCAAACAGCTAAAATCATTGGAGTTTTCTATATTGTATGCACAGTGTGGTTTGTGTACCAGTCATTGAAAGAGCAAAATTTATTGATTTTTATTAGGTATATATGGAGACTTGAGATTGGTCTTAGTTTTGGTGTGGACGTATATAAGATTATTTGTTGAATGACGATTACAAAGTATGTTATAATTAGTTCTTCTAAAGTTTATATTTATGTCTTTTGCTGTAGAAACACCCAAATTCCCTTTTTTGCAATAATAAAAACCCTGGAAATTGTAAAGTGTTGAAGTGATTTTTAACAACTGGCTTTACCCAGGTAGTGACATAAATTTAGGACAGTAATAATGTTGGCCTTATTAACTGTTGTCTGGTTGAAGTGATGTTTTTTACACCATATCACCTATGCTGAATGAAATTAATTGATTGTGATAATCAATAAGTAAGTTGTACATTTGTAGTACTGTACAGTTTATTCTTTGTTTTGTTTGCTTTGATTATTTACATTGGTTTTTAGTTTATGTAGGAAACCAATTATGCTGAATAAGAGAATCTATTATGATTTTATCTTATTTCATACAACAGTGATTTTTAATTTCATGTCAGGGAGTTTGTATATACTATTTTCTTACTAATCTTTAACATTTAACTATTCACTTCAAATTATCTTTAACCAACTTCTTTCTCAATATTAAAAGAATGAAGCGTTCTAAGTTATTTTAATTTTATGATTAACGAAATGTGCTGATTCAGCGAAATTCTAAATTTAGAATTTTCAAAGACAGCAGCCAGCCAATTCAAAGTCACCGGTTAGTTTTTCAAAATGCTGCAAATACCATATCGTATTTTTGATTGTACTATGCAAGCAGACTAAAATGCATTTCTAGTCTTTGAAACTTCTTTAAATACTACTAATGTCAGCAGAAAATACATATTTTGCCCACTAATTGTCCAAATCTCGGATCTCTCATTTTGTAATGTCTAATTGTATACCTTCACTTGGGTAAAATCAAAATTTGTCCCTATTTCATATCTTATATTATGTAATTTATATCTTTGTTCATTGTTCAAGTTTTCCCTCCAAGCTCTGTGACACATACACGATATATATCCATAGGTAGTATGCTCAGAAATGGTGAATTTCTTCAGGTTTGTGGGTTAAAGATTGATGTACTAATTTTCCTGATTTAAGATGCTTTACTTGTTTATATGAATTGGACATTTTACTTATCCATTTTCTGTTTTGGAAGTTTACAGTTTAAAATTGAAATTATTTCCCATTTTATCAAATGCTATGCAATTCTAATAATAAGGAGAGCTAAAGTGACTTAATGAACCTAATTATTTGAAAAGTTCATTTATATATTCAATTTCAAAAACCAATAGCAAGTATCAGAGACTGTCTTTCAAAGAGTAATGTTAATTATTTCATGTCCATGACATTGATTACTTTTTGATGCTTATCATAGATTCTTATTCTTGAGGTCAATCAAGATATATATAATTCAAAGTCTTCTTAGTTGATGTTTCTCATGAAGTTTGTTTTCTATGGAAATTTCATCAAATCTTTAGCTGGATAGATTTTATTGTTATATTATCATTTTGTTAATGACTCATTTCGTTAGCTTATCTAAATAATTTTCAATATTAAAGATAGATAGCAAAGAAAACTCAAAGTTTGAAACCTGTTTTTATTATTCAAAGTGATAGTAAGGAAGGAAGAATTTTGATAGTCTTTTATAGCCATGTGTTTTACTTTATAAATATATGGTCTTTCACACCCTTTTTTTATAAACATGGAGACTGAGATTTCTGTTTAAATTTCTTGGAATCTCAGGAGTGGAATTTAACTGAGAATTTTCAAATGAAAGAACTTGGCATTATATATAACTAATACCTTTACTTAAGATTTTGAGATAGTAGGAAGCTTTGATAAGCAGAATAATCTGCCATATTTACTTACCTGGTTTTATAGCTCAAAATGGAGCTTGGCTGTATGACTTCTTGTCTTGATGCTCTGGTATCAGATAATATCTATTTTTGCGACGTTTTATTTTTGTAAGTTGTGGCGTAAATATACTATACTATACATACTTTTCATACAGGTGTGTTTTTAAGCTTGCAAATTTTTTATAGGAAATTATTTAAATCTGTAATACTGTAGTACACAGGTCTTTTGATGATCAGTTACGTTTTTTTACAAGAATATCCAACTTTGAGTAAGCCTTTAAACTTTCTTAATTTTTCGGATTTTAAGGTAAAAAGTGTTTTATAATTAGTTTTGATTATAGCAAAAAACAAGTTGAAAGTTTATAAAACTTTCAAAAAGCTAAATTTTTCTTATTGCAATTTTCGTGGTTTTTGTATGCAGCCCTGTAGTCAACGTGTTAATGCTAGAGTCCAGTAGTCCACGTCTGTTATTTTGAATGCAAAATACTTTTAAAAATTACTTTTTAAAACAACATGAACTTTTGGTTTAGTGGGCTCAACAGAATAATTCAATGGACTTCAGCTTTTCAAGTTGACAAGTAAAAATACACGTGTGAATAAGGCTATTACATTTTGAACTTAACTGTAAAACTCAGATTGCGAATTAATGATTTTGAGAAAACTAGTTGTTTTGTGATTTTCCCTGTGCTTATTTTTAAAACTTTATCTATAGAAGAAAAGAAAGAAAGAATAAAAAGAAAACCAACGATACCAAAAATTTCTCATTATCGTTATTGTCGCATATGCAATTTTCATAGGGAAGGCCTTTTGTAGGGTGTTTTACCTTTGGGAAATCCAAAACCTTTTTTGTTAGCACTTAAATAGTTTTCAAAGTTAATTCGACCCTTAACCACTGATTATTCTTAATAATTCGACCGAATTCATTGGGCCTCGTGTTTTTATAAAGTTATTCTTGCGAAAAAAACTGTCTTGCATTTAAAACTTTTCAAAACAAATTAAAGTGATAGCTGAAGTTGATGTGAAAGTTGTGATGTCACACAGTTAAGTATCTAAGATTACTAAAATCGGGAAATTTTTATAGACATTTCGGGAAGAATCGGGGAAATTTAATCAGAAAATCGGAAAAGTTTGGGATTTTCACATGGTGGTTTGAAGAGTCTGTATCCGCCCCTGTGCTGTGTGATCTGCCTCTTGATAAATCATACTAGTTGGTCATTAGTGCCTTTTCAGTAATATTATATCCTTATTAGAGAGAAACAAGCTTGTATTTAGTGAAAGTAAAAGAATAAACTTCTTGGCTCTTAAAGCAGCTTTTTTACTTTGACTGAGAAGATAGCCTTTCGCAAATTGCAATCCTCTTAAGAGAGATTTAATGACTATGCTTTGTCTACTGTTTCACTCTGCCTTAACCTTTCACTATAACCATCAACTCTAATCCAATTGTAAGACAGGTTTTAGTAAAAATAATCAATTCCATTTCATTTTTACTAAATAAAATATTTTTTTGTTTTGTTTCGGTCTGCTACAAAAAAACTCTTTAAAATGCTGTGCCCTTTGTAACAGTAAATCAGAAGCTAATAGAATAAAAACATTTTTTTTTTCTTTTCCAGCTCAAATCTCAACCAGATTTTTTTTGCTAAAAGCTTGATTTTCTCTGTTGGGTTTATATCAATTTGTATTGTCATTTTTTTAAATCCTCCTACTTTCCATAAGGTAAGATATTCCAGAAAACACTCCTCCACATGGGTCTTTTCAAGATTTTGCCCACAAGAGACAGAGCTGAAATTTTTTCAAATCAATTTTTCTATATCATTAAGTATGGCCCTCTGTTGTTATTAGTATATACGTTGTAGAGCATATATTTATACAGGGATCCAGCTTAATGTTTTTGAATGTTCCTTATCACATAGAAATAGGTTCTTTTTCAGATTATTCGAGTTTTCTATAGAAACGCTTGTTACAAGTGTTTGATTAAGCAAGCAAAATGTTGTCTCGATTTGTCGTTCTTCCAAACACTTATAACAAGCGTTTCTATAGAAAACTCGAATAATGTTAAATAGGACCTTTCTCATACTCTTATTGACAGTAGAGATGCCCTGGCTTTTTTGCAAAAAGATATTATAAAAATGATCTAGTTTTTTACTAACGTTCAAGACATGTTCAACAAATGTTATACACACTGTTTTTGTCATAAAAATATGTATTTTAAAAATGATGTAGTTGACTTACTGAAAGTCTTGTTTAAAAACTCACTAACATTCAAAAAATGTTAAACACACTGTTTTCGTTGTAAAAAAATGGTTATAAGAATATCAGGCTGACCATTTTAAAGATGCTAAGAACATTTGTTAGGCTTTTTGTTATTTGAAAAATTTAACAGGGGTTTCCAGGCCCTATTTTAGAAAATAAAGGCAACGTTCGTTAACAGAAAAAGGGCACTTTCAAAAGTAAAAGGGCACTTTAACCAAGCAGCGCCCCTCCGTAGGTGCCAGTTTTAAGTGTTTTAGAAAAAACGCAACTTTCTGTTTGAGAAAAATAAGAGAGGCAGCGTCCGAAAGGTCGTAGGTGCCAGTTTTAACAGTTTTAGATAAAACGCAACTTTCTGTTTGAGAAAAATAAGATAGGCAGCGTCCAAAAGGTCGTAGTCGTAGGTGCCAGTTTTAACAGTTTTAGATAAAACGCAACTTTCTGTTTGAGAAAAATAAGAGAGGCAGCGTCCGAAAGTCGGACGAACTTTTCTTCTAAAAAAGGGCCTGATTTCAGCAAGTGATTCAAGACGAAAATTATATGGTAGACAATAGAATAAGAAGAAATGTTTATTTTTAGGTTATCAGTCTGCGGCCCCTGATAACCGTTTTGGTTAACATTCGTTTAATGACGGGCAAATATTTCTTTTCGTGAAGTTCAAATGAAACATGCATAATAAGAAACACGAGGTTGGAATTTTCGGAAACTATTTCATTAAAAATTTCCATTACATAAAGTTATAGATATTTACCATTGAACCTCTTGCCAAGAATTCTTGTTTTAGAAATTTGTCAAATACTTATCTATTAAGCAGCGCTGTCATGTTTTAAACAGCTTTTCTGACATTAATTATATTGTTTATATCATGTTAATATGTTGTCTAATGTATTGTATAAAAAACTATTTTGCAGTTTGTAGCCTTGCGAAAGCTGAATTTATATTTTTTTAATCAAAATGTATTGAAGAAAGTTTAAAGGAAACATGATATAATTGGTGAAAATTTCACCAACAGGTTTTAACAGGAGTTCTTTTTCTACATTCAGTTTATCTTGCGGATGAAGACCACGAAAGTTTTCCGTAGTAAAGTCTCTTATTAAATTTATTTGAATAATCGAGACAAAATGTCTTGTTCCTTCAAACACTTACAAACTTTATTAAGAAAAATTTTATGGTCTTCAACCGCAAGATAAACACACTCTCTACGTTTATTTATGTTTTCCTTATAAACGAGCCATTGTGACTAACAGACTGTAGTTTTTTGATGATAGAAAATAGTAGATTAATGGATGAATATCATATATTTCGTGTTTTGCTCATGTAGAACTTTTTTTTGGTCATAAATTGTTTTCTGGTTTGTGTTACTTTTAACACTTCCATCAATTTAAATTTCTCAAGATATTTTTCTTGATTTTCTGTTAAAATGAAAAAATGTTTCATTCTGTACATGCATACTATATGGGTCAGTAGCTTGAATTCTCCCTTCCAAGTCGTCGGCGAATACACCAAAAACGTCTTGAGAGAAATGTATTTTGGTTGAAGTGAGACACAAATTGCGTGTTGCTGCAAAAGAAAAAAAACTCCTCCACAGGTGTTTTTTAATGATTTTGCTGACTAGATTGTAAATGTCAACATTGGTTTTTTGATAATATTTTTGCATCAATCATCTTTAGTCTAAATGTAACATTGTTAACCAACTATACACGTAGGTCAGACAGACTTAGAAGAACTCTTAAAAAGCGGGAAACTGTGGCGTTTTTGGAAAACGTCAGGAGAAATTCAGAGAATTTTTAAGTCAGAATGGCTCTTTTTCGTAAGGAGTCAACAACTTAAAATTAGGTGA
>JAUBWS010099443.1:0-10880 GCA_032270445.1 Darlingtonia californica | reverse complement strand
TTTGTCATTTTCTTACATTCCATTAAAAGATGCTCTCATCATGAGTGTTATTTTTATTTCAATAAGAATATTCTGTTCAGAGACTTCTCGTGCAAATTGATATTCCAGTTGACTGAATCATATCATTAACAATTTTAATCTAATGTGTGAAATCGATAATGGAGTAATCTCAAAGGGAATTGTGTTAACATTTTCAGGGGGTCAAAACATATCTCACATTACTCATGCTTGAAACTTCTAACCCTCGTCGAGATTTAGTAAAAAAATCCAAAAAAAGCTTCTCTAATTACGATATCATCAGCAAGCAATAACTTTAACTTAAGAATTTATTGTTCTTTACAATTTGGTATGGAAATTGTATCTGTTGAATATTTTTTGAATTTTTTTTCTTCACTTTTTTGAAACTCGGTAGCCTAATTTTTGGACACCCTGTATATAGTATGGTCATAAATGTCAATTAAAGGCGATGTTATTCGACACTAAGTTCTTTTGATTTCTTGCTCCATAGAAATCCAAAAGTTAGATGCAGTGTATATCAAAATGTTGGAAACGCAAAATATAAACTCCAATTTTTCAATTGATATTCGCTATTTTCTACAACATTTAATAGCAGAAAGCTCTTTGAAAGAGCTTTAAAATGATACAGTCTTCACGAAAATTGAAAACTGCATTATTTTAAAGATCTTTCAAAGAACTTTCTCTTCTGATCTAAAATTTTGTAGAAGATAGCCAATGTTATTTGAAAAATTGGAGTTTATATTTTGCGTTCCCAACATTTTGATTTACACTGTGTAATGAAACCGTAATCCCTGTTTTTCTTTCTCAGGTTCAAACTTTTTTTACGGAAACTTATGGGAAAAACGGTCAACTATCCAAGAGAGTCACACATCCTCTTCTCATCTTTGTTGCAGTCGTTCTTTTGCAAATTTTATTTGAAAGATACATTTTTGTGTGTCCTGATCATGCATGGAAAAGATTCGCCTATATGGCTTTCTTTGCACCTGCCGTTCCCTTATTCTTTGCTGGTTGGTTGACCAATGTGGATTTACAAAACACAATTCGTGGTTTGTGCTTTCGTTGCTGGAACAAGGAACAACGAAAACGTACAATACTCAGAATCAGATGGTGTTATGTGATAAAGACTATCTTTGCAAGTCATTTGACTGCCTACGTGGCACCGTTTTCTTGGTTCCTGATGTGTTTACTAAACCAAGATATAATGACTTGTGGTGTCTTTGGTCCACCTCCAATAAACGCTACCGGACCCATTAAGAAAAAGTACCGAATCTTAGGAACCCAATCCCAATTAATTGGATTCATTATGCTGCTAATAGCCACAGTAGTACTGGCTTTTATGGTGACCATAAAACAATGCTGCAAAGACGTAAATTCTGGAAAAGGTACGATTTGTGGAAACAAGGTTGCATTCATGATTTGATTGCATCCTTTAAAATTTATTTTATATCCCGTCCTATAAATTGGTCACTTGATAATATCAAGGAAAAAATCATCTCATCTTTCCCACAACTACGAATATGCTGATTTTCTTTTGCACATTCTCTATGGATATGTTCGAGAGCGGATCGTCGAATTTACACGTTTAAGATTTAGTTTATTTTATCGGTGAATGGTGAAAATCTTTTATTTGCAGTCTAGAAATTATCGGAAATTGAATTGTGGTGTTTTTATAAAAACAAAAACTCACAAATACTGTCAACACTAAACGATTCATTTTCATTTAATAGATATCGCTGAACTCCAATGCTTGGACAACTACGCCTCGTATGAAGCTGATGCCGCTCGAAAACATTTTGAAGAGATGATGCGTGCTGCTGCAGAAGAAAATGGACGTCGTAAGGTTCAAATGCTTTTGCAAGCTCACAATCAAAACAATGACAACCTTAAAGGCATTGAAAGGGATATGGCAAAAATGTCTTACGAACATTTAGCTTCAGTACGATGTTCGCTTATGCAAATCTATCCGAAAATCGACAATCATTACGACAGGAAAATTCAACTTTACACCATCGAAAAGTGGGAAGAAGAAGCTAGGGTATTTCAAAAGCAACTTATGAACGACAGTGGTGATGCGCTTGCAAAAGTGACACATGATGAACGAATTGGCCACGGCCATGAGATGGTACAGATGGAGAAAGACGGAGAACAAATTAATTTACTGGAAGGCGACCAAAAGAAATATACTGCTTGAAACTCGAAGACAAACAGTAAAAGCTTAGTCACGATTTATTTCTGTAGCCCAGAATTCATTTTTGACTTTTCGTTAAGGAAAACGAAAGAAAACCGACATTAAAACAGCTGGGACAGGTCCAATTTATTCCTTATTAAAACCAATAGAATCGCTAAGCTCAAAATTTATTACTGCTATATGCTTGATTTTGTGTAAAAATTTGCTTTCAATGGAATGATATTATATTCAGTCAGATTCTTATTTTTATCGTAAAAAATCGGAATGCATATCATGTTTCATTTAATATCATAAACTTATGTTTTTTTTTTCCTAAGTGTGGACATTTTCGAAGAGTTAATTGAGATAAATAAATGAAGACACTTCTTTCTATGAAAAAAAACTATTTTTCGTTGTGAATTTTTTGCAATATTTATGTTTTATCGAGAGACAAACTTGGTAAACATTCTCATCAGCAAACGCGTGCACTCTTGACTATCTGAAATACAACGTATTATTTCCAGAATACGGGGTTTTTATAAGTATAAATATCAATGTTTTCTGGCTTAGTCTTATGCTTAGAAAAATGAGATTTTGTTGCCTCCGCACAATTAAAACAACAAAAGTTCCTGCAAAAGTTATTCATAAAGGTTCGGGCGTTGTGTTGTCCTGCGAGAAATCCCAAAGAATAGGATGTCTTGAATACAAGCCATTTTTACTCAAAATCAAAGTACTTTCAGAAAAACTAATATCCAAATTCCTAAAGCTTAGTTCTTGAGAAACGTAACTTTAAATTTTTGTACTGTTAACACGGTTAACAGGGTTGATGATACCTTTTTTACTATTTGTGTTGTTGTCATTGTGATTTTACTGGTAAAAAGATGCAGGTAACTCGAGATTTTAGTATGCCTTGACTTATAACGCACAGGCTTAGACTGTGTTTCCTTTATGCTTAAGTTTAGCAGCTATTTGAACCTGGGAAAGCGAGCTAACACGAATCGAGTGTATGAGGTAAACGGTCAAAATGTTCAAAATTGTTTTAAATTCGATGCCTGGCAGTTCAAATAGTAAACTTTAGTTCAAATTTCAATTCCATAGAATAGAGATATAGTGTTTCAAAGCAGTTGTCTATTTTCTATCTCTGTAAGAATGACTGAAACCACATAGAGTGAAAAACGTCCAAATACGAGTCTCATAAATTACCGTATATGGAACCGTATTCAACACCCCCATCTGGAAAAAATTCGGTCGGCAAATCCTACTTATTTTGTACTTTGTCGGCAAATTTTTACGGGTCCACGTAGACCGCGCTCAAAACTTAGATTTCGTGTTAGAAATTTGAGTTTTATCAACACTAGTTTGTCGTCGAGAATGCGTTTTTAGCCAATCTAGAGGGATCAAAGTTCAAAATTTTCTCTGGCGCGTCGGACCCAACCATGGTGGGTCCTCCTACATCACAAAACCAGTTACATTTTTACAAGTTACATTTTTGCCGGGTATGCTCCTAAAAGTATAGCTTACACTATAGGAAAAATTTAAAATACTTTGTCGGCAAATTTCACATTTTACACACCCCCCTGGAAAAATGTCTCGCCACGGCCCTGTGTGGGGCAGGCTGATTGATAGCAACTAGCAACTATGAGTAGATTTGAGAAAACACATTCACAGAGTTATATATTTTTGAATATTTTTGAATATCTCAGTAATCTCTGGCTTTACAATCGACTAATTGCTTTCAAAAATGGGGAAAATAGACATAGTAAAATAGCGTACATAAAGATCAAAGAGAAAGTTTCGTTGGAACCAGTGGACACTGGAAAATCTGATGACCAAAAATCAACAACAACAAACACAAAAACACAATATTGACCTAGTCGAAGAAGAAGAGCTTGCAACACCGGTTCAACATGTCTCACATGTTTCGACTGCTTCTTATACAAAGATTAAACTTATTTCCACTGACACTCAAAAACAATCAGACAATAACATAACTGGTTACCGCTTTGCTTTGGTTATATATATGGCCATTTTAACTTCTGTGCAAATTGATTGTCTCCAAAATTATTATGGAATTGCGCACTGAGGTCAAATGTAGGTGATTTAAAAGGAATGCAACAAGCTGTACGTGCTGCTCTATTTCATGCTGTATCCTCACGGAAAAACAATACTACCATGACACCTACTCACTGCCCGAAAGGTGAAACTTCCTGGTGAAAATTTCAACGCGACAAGGCTTTGGGTACATCAAATTACAAGCCAGGTGCTGGTCTGCCACTTTCAGTGATCAAGCATGTCAAACCTGTGTTTATAAACTTGAGTGATGAAAACCTATTAAAGAAGTGCCTGCATGGACAGACATACTAAAAACCGGAACAAAAGTTTCAACTCCCTCTGATATGGGAACGATTGCCAATTGAATAGGAAGCAATTATTTACAAGCCACGATAATATTTACAATATGAATTATTTTACAGTTCGTACAAAGCAAAGGACAGTGAAGAAGCTTCTAAAATCATCCAAGGCCAGGTAAAAGCAGCAATTGACAAAACTGACGCAGAAGAAGGAAAAGTTTACAAAGCTGGGAAATTTGTTTTGAGTGTTTATGTTAGTTTTTTTTCGTATGTAGTTTATACTCTGACTTTTAACAGGTTTTTCTCAAATGTTGATTTTTTAAGTTCCCGGCTCTTTATCTGTTTTACCGCGAATATTTAGCAAAATTTCATCTCAAGGGTTGCGAAACAAATTTTTCTTTAGGGGGCTGGAAGTCATAAGCAAGGCAAGATCATCCTTTAACTATTGTTAATTTGAAAGGAACCACCCCCTGGCTCTGCGGCCCCCTACTCCAGACCTGTGATGTAAACCAAAACTATCCACCAGTTTTTCAATAAATCAAAAGAGAAGAATCAATTTGTATTTAAAAAATAGGCATGAAAAAATAGGCGCCATTATGGAATTCAAAATCGTAATTATTTTTGTTTTACATTAGAAATCTATCTCAGTCAAACAAACGTGGAAAAAATCAACATGATTAAACCAATACAAATGAATGTATCAGGGCCGGCATCCAACCCATTTTTCCTCAATTTTAGTTTTTATCCTTGGTTACTATGGCAACACGACCAAATTTTCGAAACAAATCTATTGGAAAATATTCTCTTAATTATTTGACATATTTTAGGAGCAAAATTTTATTTGTATCATCGTTTGAAAAAAAATTGGAGAATCCCCCATTAACGGATTTGAAACACTTTCTTGCTTATTTTTCATGAAAAAGCGGTAAAAAGCGAAATTTTCAACCAATATCAGACCAGTTAAAAAAAAATTCTGTATAACCTCGCTATTACTGCAAAAATAAAACGTTGCCATTTGCGAAATTTTACTTGTTTAAGGTACCTTATCGGCCAGAAAAGGAATCATATAGTTTTCAGATTTCGTGATGCGTAAAGTTTTTCCCAGCGTAATTTCCACAACGAACCCAGGGGAAATATTTAATCGCAGTATTGAGACTCTTGTTTTTAAATATCAGTTAAGCAAACTTTTCGCATGTTGTAAGAAGTAGATAAAAAATTTATATAGGAACAATTCCATCATAAAAAATGATAAAAGTTTCCCAACTGTCAGTCATTTTTGAGACACACTTATTAATACATCTACAATTAATTTTAATGCGATTTTATTAGTCTTTATTCTGCTCTTTTATTTTCAACAATATTGACGTCACGATTGATATGTCACGTACGCAATACGTACGTGATAAAGTTTTATCAATCTGTTAAAAACATTACTGTGCTCATGTGAAATCTGATTACGCTTGTAACATTATAATAGATAGAGTTTGTAATTAGAGAGCAAAGCTTCAAAGAAAATAAGAATTAGCAAAGATGATTACTTCGTCACTATCTTGGGTAAGAATGCTTAATTTTTTAGTTTGCATGTCATATATGTATTAAATAATCGAAACAAATCTGCACTTTAATATTTTAGGTCCTATAGTCTAACTTTATTTATTAGTCTTTCGAGTTAGCATAATTTTTTAACTTTAGCACTATTTGAACCAGGCTTTGCCGCCTTCACAAACAAACAAATTCATGGGAAAGATTTATAAAAATGGCTACCATATAAGGATTTTAGGGTACTTTTTTAAAAATAATTTTGCGTGAGACTTTATAAGGCTTTTGTATTCTTTTTTGATTGTCTATAAGGTAAGACACATTCAAATTTCACATATATTTTCAGGTTTTTACACAAAATTCTATATTCTTGGTGCAAAATTGTCCTAAAAAGGTTTAACCCTATTTGACCTCGGGGGCACATTGGGACCCCATGCAAGTTTTTCGTAATTATCTTTTTTTCTTTAAGAGCGATGAGTATCTATAGCCCATAAGTATCTATAGCTATTTACTTCAAATTTCGACTGAAGTTGAATACAGCAAAACTATTCACAACTTCAGTTGAGCTACAACCGGAAAATGTCTGTTCGTTTGTGAGTTTGTGTATATGTCCTAATACTTTGGGGTAAGATAACGAAGCCAATATTGGTACTATGAGTCTGAAATTTGGGACACTTGTAGTTCGAATAAATACCCCGTGTGTTTTTTTCTTTATTTTCAAAAATGTTCATTTTTAGGCCCAATTTATAACTAAAGATAGCAAATTTTGTAAGCTTTCCAAAAATATATATATTGTTTAACAAAAAAAAAATATAATAAAATATAGATCTTTGAAATCTTTTTATTGTTGCTTCTTTTTTTGGTGATTTAAAATCATTGTTATTTCTTATAACTGTTGTTAATTACATACCACTTAACGATCGCGACGAGTTTCAATTCAATTAAAGGCAATTCTCTTGCCACGATTACCTACTATTTGCATGATACATTTTTATTTTTACAGGGTGTTACAGAAAAACGTAGCCCGTCATAGAAAATCTAATTAGCAACTGTACACAAGGGGGAATAAAAAAAAAGTACAGTGAAAAAATAAAATTGCAAAGTTGTATCTTTCAAATTTCGTACCATTAAAAAGCTACACATCTCGTCTTTGAATATTAAAAGAATTAAATTTACTAATGACCATATTCGCAAATCTGCATTAAAGACACGAAGGTGAGATTCTAAAAAGTTGAGATAGCGTTAAAAGGGAAGATAATCTCAAATCGCAATTCGAAAAGTATTTCAAACAGAGGAAGTGCAGTTAATAACTGACCGAAGTTTTTTTTTTAGTAAGCTAACATTAAGCCAACAGCTTGTGTAATGTGAATAAAACAATCGGTCAGAGAAATTTTAAGATGAGATGCACCGACTGATATAACTTTATGAAAAATGCAAGAAACTAAAATCAAAACTATCAAAAACAGGTGCTTTCAAGAACAGATGAAGTACATAATTAAATACAAGTAAGAAATCAACTTGCCTAGCTGCTGAAAAAAAGGTGTCGAGTTATCGTTATTGTTCTGACTTCCCTCCATTTTATGCTATCTCGTGAAATCAGTGTAAATTTGCAAATTGACAAATTGGTCATTAGCTTTAATCTTTTTTATTATTTTAAGAGGAGATGTGTAGTTTTTTAATGGTAGAAAAACTGAAAGATTCAACCCTTTTTATAAAACAAAGTTTACTTTTCCAATAAATAATTTTTTTGTTTTTTTTTGTTTTACTTTGCGGTGCTTACGATAAATTCTCCTCATAGTTTTTACATTACATTTCTACATTTTCCTCATAAGGTACATTATTTGAGACACCCTGTAGATATTGAATTTTATTTCATGCACTGACGATGATTTTATAAGCGAAAAGTTTCTGCTATTATTATTAAAATAACTTGTCTTTTTCATATTTTCTCAAATTCTATCAGCTTTATGAACTGAAATCGAGTCCAGCGTGGTGAGGGCGTTACTATTTAGACTGTTTAGAGGGCGTTTTTGTGTCGTCAACTTTTGCTAAAACCCAGAAATTATGGTTGATACTATCTCACAAGCTTTCAGAATCTGAAATCAGAACTCAAAAATCTTTTTTCACTTCAAAAGTAATCGATTATTTTCACGTAATATCAGTAAAACTTTCAAAAAATTCTTACAAAAAATAAAAAATTTACATACTTAGTTTGTTTATATCAGGATTTATGAATGATTTGGCAGGGGCCAAAAACGCCGGATTTTTCAGGGGCAAAAAATCCCCGGTCAATAGGGTTAAGATTTTTAAAATTTGTTTACGTCAACTATATGAAGTCATTATTTTGCTTTAATTGACAAAATATGAATCAAGTTTGTGTTATCTAACTTCAGTACAAATTTGATGTCAATAGCATCAGCAGTTGGAAAGTCATGAGCATTTGAATTTCTTTTTTTTATAAGAACTTCTTAAAAACTTGACTTAATTTACGCCAAATTGATCCATAAATTTTAAACGGGAAAAAATATTTTAGAGCTCTGATTTCAAATTCTAAAATGTTGTGCAATGAGATTTAACATTTTCCAGTTTTTGGCAGAAATTAATATTTTTGATTACCAATGCAAATCAACGTGCGTTGTCCCTATGTATGCTATTACCAGCTTTTTATTCCTATTCATTCATTACAAAAAATAAAATGGCAGATAAATCAACGCTCCTCCCACCGCTATTTTATTGGATCTAACCCTATTTATCAAAGCTCCTACTTTATTTTAATCATGTGTAGAGATAGTCTGTCCGATAAACCGTTCCGGGCTTTTTTGCCCTACTCTTGGAGTAGAGCAAAATGCCCGGAGCGGTATATTTGATAGACTAGTGTAGAGAACTATGAATTCTTTTGGCTCAGCACTGCTTCATATTGTTTGTTTACAGAGGAGAAACGAATATAAAGGCGGATTTCCACTAGGCGGTATTTTTCGCGCGAAGCGATTAGCGTATATTGGTATCATTGTTTCCATCAAATTATTGTGTAATCATAAAAACCGCTTCATCGTTTTTATTCGCCGCGAACAAGTAGGATCGAGTTCTGGAATGGAACAATGGAACCAATAATACGCTAATCGCTTCGCCCGAAAAATACCGCCTAGTGGAAATCCGCCTTAAAGGCTGCAGCGGAGCGATGTTCCTATGAACGCATTAAAAACATTGAATGAAGCTTTTGTTGCTTTATTTCAAAGATGCGAATGTGTGATAACATAACATTTTTTATAAGAATAACGTCTATAAGCGTATGAAGATTGAGATTTGAGTGTAAATTTTTATCAATCTTGGGTATTTAAAAGGTACTTTGAAGTAACTTAATGCACACCAAATGAAAATGCTTGGCTTTAGAAACGGTTTAAGCCTACTGCTTAATCAACAGTCAACAGTGTATAATACATTTGCGGAATCAATTTTTTGCGTTCCACAAAATTGTAGATTTTGGGGAACTTATTTTTTTCGACTTTAGGCCAAATTTTCAAAAATCAATTTAACAATACTTTCTTCTACAAGATTTTATGACCGCAAAAATTTATGCCCTTAAGGTAAATACAAGAAAAAATGGCAACACAACCTAGCCTTAATATACGTCTTCAAAAATGTTGAAAAACATCATTATTTTATTTATTATACTTTTCTCCTTAGGTTCAATCTTTGTTTACGGAAACCTATGGAAAAAACGGACATCTGTCAAGGAGAGTCACACATCCTATCTTCATCTTTTTTGCAGTCTTTCTTCTGCAAATTTTATTTGAAAAATACATCTTTGTGTGTCCTGATCATGATTGGAAGAGATTCGCTTTCATGGCTTTCTTCGCACCTGCCGTTCCCTTATTCTTTGCTGGTTGGTTGACCAATGTGGATTTACAAAACGCAATTCGTGGTTTGTGTTTTCGTTGTTGGAACAAGAAACAACGGAAACTTACAAGATTCAGAATCAGATGGTGTCATGTTATTAAATCAATCTTTAGAAGTCATTTGACTGCCTACGTGGCGCCGTTTTCTTGGTTCCTGATGTGTTTACTGAACCATGACATAATGACATGTGGTGTCTTTGGCCCAGTCCCAATAAATACCACTATCCACATAAAGGAAAAATACCGAATCTATGGAACCCATTCCCAATTAATTGGATTCGTTATGCTGTTAATAGCTTCAACTATACTTGCTTTTATGGTGACCATAAAACAATGCTGCAAAGACGTAAATTCTGGAAAAGGTACGAGTTGTAATGGAATAAACCTTTCTAAATTAATTTTTGTCAATCACAACGAGTAACCCTCAGAGCGTGGATTACATAGGAAACTCTGTAATAGGAAGAAATACCGTAGTTGTCAGGATTTTCACGAATCCTATTGCGTGCCGGTGACGTGGCCCGTGGTGCAGATGCAACGATCCCAATCCCGAGTTCATTGGGTTGCCTAGGTAATAGTATTCGTGAGAATCTTGACTCTTCAACATGGTATCCTGTACATATATATGCACTCATCATAGCTCTCCATATATGGATTATATATATATATAGTATGAAGAGTGGTGAGCTCTTTTGCATCAGTTTTCAGATTGAAAGCAATAGAAAATTAATGACAAATACAAACTAGCACAGAAAACAAAACAACACAATGGACAAAAAACGGGTATAAAAAAGGGATATAGTAAATATTAGTAGTAAAAACGAACGTAAGGGTAGATAAGAGGATAGTAGAACGAGATGTGTAGGCCAGATGGTAAATACAAACTCTTGAATCATCAGTTGATGACCATAT
>JAUBWS010099432.1:0-10881 GCA_032270445.1 Darlingtonia californica | reverse complement strand
ATGTACTCGTATGTTACTCGTATGTAGTCGTATGTTACTCGTATGTAGTCGTATGTTACTCGTATGTACTCGTATGTACTCGTATGTCATCCGTATGTAATTTTACTAACAACCTTTGAAGAGATCCTTCTCTCGATCCAAGCCACAATAATGTTTACAATATGATTTGGTTTTTGCACTTTGCCCTAAAATTGTTTACTTACGTAGGTATGTGAAAAAACAAACCAGTAACATTCATATTGTAAATAATTGCGGTTATTTACATTTTTGACGACATTTCAAGAGATCCTTGCCACAATAATATTTATGCACTTTGCCTCAAAATTGTTTACTTACGTATGTGAAACAACGTGGCACAATACACCTTTCTCCGAATTCAGTTTGCATATGCGCGCGCAAACTTTGTTATCATTTTTGATAGGTAAACAAATCGTTAAATTAAAAAAAATGCTTTTGGTAGTATTTAGATTTAATAGCAAATTGATGCAGAACTTATTTCTGATTATTCTTTAATTAGTCAAGATTATGTATGAAACCAAGCGTGTAAAATGTTTTAAATTTAACGATTTGTTTACCTACCAAAAATTATAGCAAATTCTGCGCGCGCATATGCAAACTGAATTCGGAAAAAGGTGTACTTTAAAAAAAAAAATTTTAACTGGGAAGCGTATTCTTTGTATTATTATTTGTTTGTTAGTCATATTTATTCTAGATATGGCCTCACTAACCCAGGCCCGTTTGACTGTTCGATTGTTTCCAGGAGAGTTCACAGACAGATTTCTATCATTTGCGACCAGACGAGCGAATCAGCCGAGTAGTTTTGAGTCAGAACAACTCGACCTGACAAGAACGGATATCGAACCAGCGACCTCTTGCACAGTAAGCCTGACTGTACCACTGCGCCACCGCTCCATAAAAAATATACAAATTGTTTCATTTATGACAATCATAACCCCAAGTTATTTAAAAATTGTTTAAATTTTTGCCTAAATTTTTGGCGGTTGTGTATTTGTGAGCTTGTTTACAAAAAAAGAGCGTATTTATTGACCGAAGACCGCTCCCTACTGCAGGGATAGTGGAACTTCTAGGCCTCTACCAGGGTTCAGAATCGTAAAAAACAGTTTTATCTATGTCCACTTAAGTACCTTAAGGAGAAAAATTATTTGCTGGATAAATTTTCGCAAACTTAGCGGATTTTGGCTTATTTCGCCAAATTGAATCCTCACGAAATAATCTTAGAAGACCAATTTGCAAAGATGAATTCACGAAAAATTTAATTTTTCAAGTTTTAACCTTACCTTGAATGCTCCGTTCAGGTACTTTTTTAAGCCAGAAATGTTAACAAAATCCAATTTTTTGCGAGATTCCAGATCTTAGGTAAACGTTTGTGTTTTAGGCAGAATGAAAGTAATCTGTGAAGCCAGTCAATACAAATCTCATTAAGATGGTGGATGAACTCAGGATGAATGTTGTCAGAACCAGGGCTTTTGCCTGGCTTAAACGTCTTGATGACAGCTAGTATTTCTTCTGTAGTAAACTCAGAAGTCAGATCGTGGTCTACAGATTATGGTTATCATTGGTATTATTATCATCATTGTTGTTATTATCCTGACAGGTTAAAAACTTCAGCTACGTAAATATATTTACAACTGTTATGAATGTTTCACCTGTTTAAAAATAAATTAAATAAAAAATTAAAATCTAAATATTTCTATTTATATTCTACAGATGGAGAGTTCCAAGCAGCATTGAACTGTGTGTTAACAAGACGTGTAAAAAGCTTTTATCCAGATTAGTAAATACTCTGCTCTGTTACCGAGCAAAAAGAGACAACAGCATTAGGATTGACTAGATTCGGAGTAGGGGAAATGTTCTTTCTTCCTGTCAGTTTTTTTTTCAGAGGGTTTCATGTCACCATTCTTGGTTGCTTCAATCCATGCAGTTTTTCGCCTTTTATGCAAATATCTCATTAGGTTGCCTGCTTCCTCTTGCTTCTCTTTTATACAGTTGGCTTTATTGTGGGCATCATTTAGTTTCTTACGGGTGTCGTCCCAGCAAGGAATCTATATGCTTCGAATGCATTTTTTAGCAAGTTTGATGAGCCTTTCAGAGAATTTCGACTTATTTCAATGTCAGTCTCAGAAGTTGAGGGATCTTTGTAGATATTAACTGACTCCGTTTTGAATTTCAACCAATCAGCACGAAGGAAGTTCCAACGTGGCAATTTCATAGATAGTGTGAGTGCAATTAATGCCGGATGTTGAATAATAGTTCGTCTATGTTTCGATCTGGAAATGTTTTCACAAATAGAGTGTGTAGGATCTGGGCACAGGCATTTTGACTTGTGAGTATAAAAAGTAGGGTCAGAGTTAGTGTAAGAATTCCAACGAGTGGAGTGAAATGTTTCTGGAAATTTTGCGTTGCAAAGAAGTTTGAGATCTTTATCGTACAACCAGATGTACAAGGACTCTCCATTAAGGTCATTTGAAGAGTAACCTCAGTTAGAGTGATGACAGTTAAAGTCACCAGAATAGATGACAGGGTGACTCTACGTCGGTGGAGGGACAAACTTTGCTTTGGGTGGTTTATAAAAAATAACGATGGTAAGTTCGTTTATAGCGATTGATACCCATTGCATTTCACCAGTTGCCGGACTTTCATCTATATAGGAAGCTGGAAGATCGTTTCCTACAAGCATAGCAATGCCGTATTTATCATAGTGTATAGCTGTAACAACCAAGAGGTCATAGATTTTCAGTTTGTCATTAGGATTGTATGGGTCTCTTGTAGAAGAATGACAGAGATGGCATGCTTAGCAGCAAGATGTTGGATGACTTCACATTTAGCGTAAGTGAGCCCTTCAACATTAAATTGATGATTCACGTAAAGATGACATGGTTTATATTGTTCCTTAGTTCAGGCGTTAGCATTACTTTCTCTGGACTACAAAGTGTAGGATAGATAATGACAGGAGGGATCACGAGAATGTTGCTAACATCTCTCTCGATATGTCCATAAAGAAGCTGATGAAAATAGTCGCTACAATGACGAAATCATCGGTTTATCTGGTGAAACGAATAGCGTGGTGATCAAAAGGAAACCCAAAATCACTACTGTTTACCTAGAAGGCAGAAAATGTCGTGATTTCGCGATTTTGGGCATTTTCGCAAAAATAAATACCGCGAAAAAATTTGAAATTTATAAATCGCGAAAGCAAAAACCGCCAAATTCTTCCCTTTACTTTCGCTCATTTTGAATTCATTTTTCGTCATTTTGAATTATCGTTTGAGATTTAAATTTGTTTTTAAGAGATAAAAATAGTTGCAAACAACTCCAGGAGGAAAAATGGCACGGTGAAAAGCCATGTTACAGTTATTACAAGAGAAAGTATGGCACCGCGCAAGTTATTGTACACATATTGTACACATGTAATTATCTTTTTTATACATACATTTTTTGGATCTGTTATTGAGGGTGGAATAGATCCTAGGTAGAATGTTAATTTCCAAGTTATAATAGACCTTATTTAGCGTGAACCAAAAGGAGCTTCGAAACGTTTAGTTTTCCGCACACCCTTATGATACTAAAGTCTATTTTAAAATGAGTGAGACTTCTGCTTCAAATTCCTGGATCTGTTTGGCGTATAATGTTTATTTATGTCTTAAATTTTAGATAATTTGGAGCACTATATTTTTCATTTAAATTTTTCAAAATATTATCGATTTAGCAAATAAAACATGCATCCCGTATTGTCGCGCTATACCGGCTTAAAAAAACGTGCCGGGCGCGTGTCGTATGCTTGTCGGCTGGCAAGCCAGAGGGCTAGGTTTCCTAGCTACTTCAATATTAGACTTTGTGTAGAAACAAGGAGAAACTTCTTGGTAGAACTATTTTTATTAAAGGGGGATTTATGTTACAAATAACCCTTACAAAATGAAATACTTTCAAAATGGATATAAATCAAAAACTCTAAACGAATCAGTTGTTCCTTGACTATGTGGGATTGCTTAAAAAAGATGGCGTTTTGAGGCAACGACGTAAGAATGATGACACAATAAGTTCTTAAATTCTTCAAAACTGTTTTAAAAGCTTACTTACCTTATAATGTCAAGCTTTTTTTGGCATGATTTGTTCAAAAACACTTTTTGGATCTATTGTTGAGGGCTGAATAGATTCTAAGTAGAAAGTTCATTTCCATTTCCTTTATTTAGCGTGAACCAAAAAGAGCTATGCAAAACTTCTCGACACTTATTTTTCGCGCACACTTATTATATAATATTCTTGCGATTTTCACAGCTCAAAGATACGTCTTTTTCAAAACTCTCAAAAAATATATTATTTCAATTCTAAACGAAATAAGACTTATTCTGAAAGATATTGAAGAATAAATGTGGGCTTTAAATCATTACTACGTTAGGAGCACATAGCGGATGACGCATATTAAAGAACCCTTGTGAAACGCCAATTAAACTCTGCGTTCTTATAACATGCACAATCTATGCATTGAATACGGAAAGTTTATTTGTGCGGCCTTACCAAAAGTATCGGCTTTTATTTGCAAATTAGTTACTAAATGACACGTTGCGCCCGTCCCATACTCATTGATTTCAGGCAAAAATGTCAAAGACGACCATAGTCTGTCAAAAATATGCCCTTTTCCCCAGATCCTCGACTCCAGAACTTCTATTCCTTTTTTAATATATTGACGATGAAAAGAAGAAAGAAGAACCTTTCACGGTGCTATCCAAATATTACGTAAAGCCGTAAAACCGTATTTATAGTTACCCTCGCACGCGGAGCGAGGCTAAGCCAAGGAGGCATTGTAGGGTGTCCTGGGCATGAAAGAAATACTGGAAAACAGTCAAAATCCGAGTAGAATTTGTATTCAGATTCAGACCTTTAGGTTGGAAGAGGATTTTTGTGTTTTTGTTCGTCTATTAACAGATATTAATTCTCGGTACAATACAAATTATTGTGTTAATTTTGTATTGTGATATTCTGTCATTTTCTTTTTAATTTTGTATTCTAATAGGTATTTTGTTTATATAGAGGTATTCAATTCTGGATCTTTTTTGTTTTTTACTTTTTAAATATTGTACACTGTGTTTATATACTCTAGAGTACCGAATAATCGTCCCCCCCCCCCTGATTATTAATTTTTGAACATTTTCTAACCCCACTGATTTTATTCCGACCCCCCCCCCCCTCCCCTATTATTAGTTTCAAAGACTTTTACAATTCAAATTCGAAATCGACTCGAGAATGTACAGATCTGCACAAAATTCATTAAAAAACGCATAAGAAACAAAAAGCATGAGACTTGAATTTATATCCATGCAATTTTATATCATTAGAGAATATTAATAATATTATTTTAAGCAATCTTCTACTTGCTTTCCTGCGTACTTTCCTTAATTTTATCGTGAAATGGGAATTTACTTTGCTAAGTAGAATTTTTTTTGAATAAAACAGAGGTTTTCGTCTCATTACATGAATAAAAAAAGCTGCTATGATTATTAAATGTAAAAAAGCAATGAGTTGAATCTTATAAAATTTTGTTCTGCTTGTTCTTATAATATCCTTTAATTTGCAGAAATGCATCTTACTTCTTATAAATTTTGTAAGCACGTATTACAAACATATACTTAAGGTTTTCCAAGATTTGAATGGATCAGAGGCATATAAACTACAACTAGTTTATATTATGTATTTTTAATTTATTTTTCGTACCTGTGGTTAATATTTACGTAATTATAATTTATTTTTGTGTATCTATAGGTTGTTTTGTGTAGTTATGACTTACGGTTTTAAACATTAGTCTATTTTTCTGTATCATCTATGGTTTATTTTTGTGCACTTATCGTCTACCGTGCCTAACTAGTTCATATATGTAGACTTATAAAGATAACAACGGGGTATTGTAACAAGCAAGGAGTCTTGTGGTACGATCTTCTGAGACTTGTCTCTTCGCATCGTTATTCTAACTCTCCAACGTAAAACCTCAAAAAGAAGAGATTGTTATTGCAAAGCCTTATAAAACACTCCCATCAAATTTAACTGTGATTTGTGTAAAAAGTAAATTCCTGGAAAGGTACTTTTAGTTGACATATTTACAATTGAACCTTTTATTGAGGAGAGGGGAATTTCAAAATCATACAAAGAAAGCTCCAATAACAAATAAAGGTAAATAACAGTTTGTACGCACTTTAGACGTCTGTTTTCAGCCTTACCTTATTAAATTCCACGGATCTGTTCATAAAAGATAACGCCGCTATGTTATTACAATTTTGGCGTCTTATTCATATGTGCAGCGTTGTAGGAGTAAATCAGACCAGACAAAAACAGACGCCTAAAGTGTTCTAAAGTATTCTAGATGAGTCAGCAAGAAAAGTCATGGGAGACCGTTGAAGTATAAAAGAAAGCAAAAGAGAAACTAGAAAGCAGACAGTCCTACATTGCAGGGCAGCGCTTTCCTCGTCGAATAGAAAGCTCTAGTAATTGGTAACACAACAGAAGCAATACAGTACAGAAATCAGGTACAATTATAAAAACATTACTATTTTACCATTTTGTACTTTGTACTACGGTATTCTGTTTTCGAAGCTGTTTCACGGTGACTGGAATGATTGTGTTTCGAGAGACTAGGTCTAGTTCCAGCATACACCATGGGCATGTTAGTTGTAAATTTTCAAAACAATCTTTCGAAGCATTCAGTTTTAAATCGGAAGATAAAATATTAACTGAAATCATGAGTAGTTTCAATAAAGCCTCATTTCATTTAAACTTAAAAGTTTTGAGATAATTTCACGAAAAAGGACTAAAAAGAGGCCTTTAGCTAAAATGACCTTGGAACTGAAACATCATAACTTTTATTTGGCATCTAGATCATCGAGACATTTTAAAGACGCCTTTTGTCGTCATGTGCCTAGCTAACCAATTCATTTATTGAACGTCTTAGGACGTCCTAGAGACGTTCAGAAGACGTCCATATGACGTCCTGTCCTAGCATATTTTAACCTATTCATTTTTTCTGATAGGAGTTTTGCTATTGTTTCTTAACTTTAAAGTTTAGATTTTCTGACAATTTACATTTACAAATCTACATCCTATCATGTAGGGTACCGAAAAGGAACTTTTGCTCTTAACAGAAAAGCTTGAGTAAGTCATACCATATGTGTTGAGTGGTCTAACACTGCAGACACCTAAAGACAAAGCAGTATTGTTGGCTTTCTTGTTCGTAGATATATGAATTCCTTGCTCTAAAAAGTTACTCAGGGGCAGGCGGATGCATAAACTATGTGAAAGTCATATAGTCAGAAAAAGTTATAAATCGGAGATAATATCGGGAAAATTGTATACGGTATAAGGGAAAGTCGGTGCTTTCACATAGTCGTTATTGAGTTTTTATCTGCTCCTGGTTACAGATGTTTGTAAGATGCCTTTTGTCATTGTCCGGCCCACGCTTGACATTTCGGACGAAATCAAAACTTTCATCAAAATTTTCAATCTAATCTAAACCGAAAACATTGAGCTGATATCATAACACGTATTTTTCACTGATAGTATTTTGGGGATTTGCTTTATTTCAAACTTTAAACAAGATGGGTTTGTATATATATAGATTAATGAAACACTCACTTCTTCACTTAACTTTATCTGCTCACATCTGTGCTTGTAAAAATATAGCAAATAAATTAAAGCCAGGTTTCAAAGTATATCATTGAGCCTACCTACGCCTAGCTAAGAAACCTTGCTGATATCTCTTCATTCCACAATGTTCTGCATTTGTGTTTGTTTTGCATGAAATTTTTGAAAGAGACACATTATTTTGCGTAAATTGAAAAAGTCACAATCAGGTTTCCTAGCTAACCTATGCCCTCGATATTTTTAAGTTTAGCTTAATCAAGCAAACTTTCTCCCCATCGATTTCAGATTTTTATCTCCACTCACTCTCTTGATTAATCGATTGAGCCTATTGAAAGAATTCCGATTGTATTCTAAAGCTGTGCGCCGTGTTTATTTTTAAAGACAAAGCATAGGCTAGTAATCTTCTCGTACAAAATTAAAAAGAAGAACGCGTACTCGCGTCTTAACTGATCCCATCGAGCGGTATGTGAGTCTACCGTCTGCTATATATAAGGATAAGAATATACGAATGATATACAGTTGATATACAAATGATGTACAGTTGACCTACTTTTTCAGCTAGAATTCGAACATTCAAACGCGTTTGTAGCGGGCATTCTGTGTCCTATAAATAATGTGTCTATTAACATATGGGCACGTCTGTGTGTTAAGGTTATCGTGTTAGGCACATCTAAACTACAGCGTAAATCTGCTGAAATGAGATTTATAATTCGTTCTTCAAGTCAAGTGGACACAGAAATCGTAGGACACAACATGCCGATTACACGCGTTTTATATTCATGCAATTTTCAAAACGTAAACAAAGCGCCGTAAAAACAATAATTAAGGATAAATGCAGCAGAGAGTGACGATGACAAAGATGACGAACTTTTGTGTTAAGGTCTCGTGAGAATTCTTGTTATCGAGTGTCAACTGCATTGATTTTGAAAATGCTGTATTGTAAAGTTAAATTGCCAAGGGTTCACAACATCCCTGTTTATTCAGCTATACCATAAAGGAAATTTTTTCTCAATTTATTCGTTTTTTGTCTTTATTATAGTATTTCACCGTATTTTCTTTCATAGACGAATTATTCAGAAGAAATGGGAAATAGTTCGTCAAATTGCGAGGAAACGAGTCTTAAAATACATGATCGGTATGCAGCGGCGGAAGCATCTCAATTTAGCAAATCTGATTTCACATCAGCTGAGGATCTTGTGCATCATCTGAGACCAGGAGATATCATTCAAAAAAAGGGTAACTATTTTGAACAGTGGTTTTACAGTCATTTTGCTCTGTACGTTGGGAATGGAGATATCATCCATGTATACGGGATAGCAGGTGGCGGGAAAAAAGACACCATAGTAAAACGAGAAGATATGGTATTTGCCTTTTCATCAGAGAGTGTCAGAAAAAATAACCATTTCGACGATACCTACTCGCAACGTCGTGTGCAGGACATTGTAAGAACTGCTCGAGACCATGTCGGCAATAATTGGGAATATAATGTGTTTTCAAACAACTGTGAACATTTTGTAACATTTTGTCGGTACGGAAGGAAGTTGAGCTTGCAGTCCTGGGGAATCGCTGATATCATAGATGGAAAGATTACGGCAAAAGAATTCATGCAGCATTCAGTTAAGTCGGTGAAAGAAAAATGCTCTACGTTTTTCAGTTGGATAAAAAGAAAACTTGTCCAGCATGTCCCAAACTTACTCAGCCTGGGCAGCTCTTTCAGTGGTTTAGCATTGAAGTATTAACGAACTGTTGTCCTTTCCTAGTATCACTCAGCAAAAGACGTGGTATGGAAGCTTTCTGAACGTCTCTGTGGCGTGCCAGTTTGCTATTTTGATACCAGCTTAAAAACTCAATAACTCTTTGGGTACGAACGTCTAATACCAAAAGTTGTCACGGCTCACGCCTCGAAATTTGCGATCTCATACCTATATTACTTTCGATATTCATTCACTTGTAGTTTCGTTAAAAAACATTGTTTCTTTTCAGAATATCTTACATGCAGCAAAAGCCTAACGATGTAGTTTTTTTAAGAGCCTATATTGCGGATACTAAGACTCGAGTCCCTGGGCTGCCTAGTAATAAGACATAAATAGCAATGCAATCAATCACATTCGTTCACACTACCAAAATCAATAAATTTAAAACCTGTACTAATTTCTTTACTGTATAAACAAACTCTTTTCCTAATATGTCAGCTACGAGCCCATTTATCCACTATGATGTCATTAAAACCTGCATGATATATATCTCAAGAGCTACAAATGCTATGAAGACGTCTGACCCCTCATTTGAACACATATTACACGGCAGATCTAATGGAATACCTTTCAAGTAGCCTAGGTGAATCCTTTAAAATTTTGAATTTTTTAAGGTAAGCCCTGAATGGGATTAGCAGTATCCAATGCTTTTGACTGCCAAGCAGCACTGGAATTCAAGTGGTGAGCCTGAAGGGCAAAAAGTAAAGTATATTTATGCGAAGCCGTAGCGGGTAACGCTGCTTTAGCAGCTAGTTTATTATATAATAGCCTAATTTTGTCTAAAAAATGGCGCATATTTTTGATCTATACTAAAGATTGCACGAAATATTTGAAGGTTAAAATCGGCGACATTAAGAAAAGACATCAATTAAAAACAAATCAAATAAGAAAAGACGTCAAATAAATCAATCAAAGAGAAGACATTGCAGTGTTAGGACCAGATTTGACCTAATTTTCTGGGCCAACGGGCCAAAATAATTGACGTCTTTGACATTTTTTCAACACATGGTTCCAATAGGTACACGATGACCAAATTTACTGAAAATATTTGACGGCTATGGGGTTCTAAGACCCAATTACCCCACTATTACGTCATCAAAACTTGAAGGACACATATCTCGAGAACTGAATGCTATGAAGGTTTTTTTTACTCCTTATTGGAACAGTAATCATACGGTGCATCTGAAACCTTAAGTGGCTTAATTTTGCGCGTGGTTTTTATTTCGCGAACCCCCAAAGTTTTACGTTTCACGTGGATTTAATCTCGCGAATCGTCACATTCAAACGATTTCGCGTGGACTTATTTTCGCGACAGCAAAGAAGTCTTTTTTTTGGATAACAGAAAAATTGAAGGAAAAAAAAAAAATTTCAATGGACGTGTGTTTAAAACAATTAACATTAGAGTAAAAAATATAAGCGTTCTGATTGGCTAATCAGCCGTGCATACATCTCATATTTTACTCAAAGAGTGCAATAAGTG
>JAUBWS010099409.1:0-24256 GCA_032270445.1 Darlingtonia californica | reverse complement strand
AAATAGCACATTTAAATTTCAAATAAAAATCTGATGTCAATCCTCGTAAAACTGTTATGTGTTCCTCCATTTTAGGCAGTGAAAATGAATTTACTGAATTTTCGATATTTGATGAAATTGAAGATAGTTTGTCATCTGGTGAAGACGAAGCTCCTGATGATGTTTCTGCATCTCCACGTAAACATTCAAAGAATCACCAAGATCAATCGGATCAAGTAAAAATACTCAAAAAATTGATTCAACTTCTTCGTGATATGGTTGTACACAAACGATGGATTCGTAAGGGTCAAGAAATTTACAAAAACAGAATCAAAGAAGATTATAAATATATGGATGGATTTAAGAAAGCTGCTGACATCAGAAGTGCTTATCTTTATCTTTATGATCGATTTAGAGGTATTCAGACTCATAGTGGTGATCAAGAACTCGACGTTCAAGATTGTTTGAAGCATATGCAAGAACTTCAAAAGTAAGAAATCAACTGAAGAGTATTTTCAGTATTTTATCGAAAATGGTTTTCGTGACAGAGAAATTCCGTAACGATCAAACGGTTTATAAGAAACAAATCAGTGAAGATTTCCGTACTCTTGATTTTAATCAAAATATTGACAATTTGCGAGATGGATATTACTATCTCGTTGACAGAGTTCGATCAATGCAATCGTACTCGCATGGTCAAGATGAAAGATCGGAAGCATGCTTGGAGATTCTTGGATTGGTGTTGGATGAAGAGGAAAGTGAACAAGCTCCTAAACAGCTCATCCCTGCACCACCTAAACATTTAAAACATGGAAGATCACGATCACCCAAACCTCGTGTTCCTCAACCGCCCATGCAGGTTTCTGCTGACCAACTTACACCCTCTCCACCACCATCGCCGCCACGACGTCAATCACGTAGTCCGATGAAAAAAGCCATTCTTCCAACTGAAGGATCATCTAAAAAGGTACTATCACCCGTACCTTGTCATGTTATTAATCCTTCAAGAATTGCTCCTTCTTCTACTTTTAAGATATTCTCTGAGAAATTACCAAAGTATGGCAAGGTTACATCTTCAGGTTATGGTGCATACGTGAAATCACGAGCAGCTACAAAACAAGTTGTTAAACGAATGCCAGTAAAATTACCACCTTTGGAAACTGTTGAATCACAACATGGCGCTTCATCTTCGATTGCCATCACCAACGTAATTGAATCGAAGAAAGGATCAGTAAAAGGTCTTGTTAAACCTCATCTCCTGAGAAAGGATCTGATGAATTTGGCAGATCCAACTGTTCGTCCACGAGCTTCCAAACCATCTTCAAATGGTGATCAATTTCATGGTAAGAAGAAAATTGGAAGAATTCCTGTTCTTGTTGGTGCTCAATGGAAATCAAAATTCCAACCATTGCCACAAATTCCAACAACACCAACACCAGCTGAAGAAGTTCCTCAATTGCTTCCTCAACCACCAAAAGCTCGATTTCTTCCTGAACCACCAAAAGCACCACGAGTGAGAGTTGCAGCTTCACCACGTCGGCATTTTGCAGCCATGGATGGAACTCCTCCTCGTCAATGGTGATCTCTCATCGAATCGGACGGATTTTTACGGAAACAGACTTGAAACGGATTATGGACAACGATTTTTGGATAACGGATTAAACAAATGGATACAAAAGAAATGGATTTTGACCTCTGACTCGGATTATGGACAACGATTTTTGGATAACGGATTAAATAAATGAATACACAAGGAATGGATTTTGGCCTTTGACACGGATTATGGACAAAGATTTTTGGATAACGGATTAAATAAATGGATATACACAAAAAATGGATTTTGATCTTTGACACGGATATGGACACTAATATTTGGATAACGGATTACATAAATGGATACACAAGGAATGAATTTTGCATATTTTACATATTACTAGACTAGCGAGCTAGTCGGATTCCCACAGTTATAAAATCGGATAAAAAATCCGAAACGGGAAAAACTGGAAAGCGCCGTACGGAAAATGTCGGAGGTGACATTCCGTTCTTTCCGTATTTGTTTTTGATTTGTAAATATAACGACTGTTCACTGGTCTAATATATTACATGAAGTAATAACGAAATATTAGAAGGAATAATAAAATAATAGACATTCAAACAAAATTATTGTTTTTATTTGTCATACGCGTCCTTTCGTCATTTTGGAATACCTTAAGGTAAGAAATTTTTGCGGTTGACCAGTTCAAAATCAAAAAGTTTCGTGGAATTGATTTTTGCGATTGTCTCGAATAGGAGAATTTTTATGTATAGAAAGAGTAAGAAAATAAAGAAAAGAAATGAAACGAATATAAATTCCCCTGAAAATTTCTCCCGTTAAGGTGAAAGTTTCCATCAAAAAAGAGCAAATAAGCACGCCACTTTTCAGTCATAGCTTTCAAATTGAAGAATGGTCTTGAATCGTTATACATATCTAAGTTTACAAAGAATTCTGGTTTCTAAAATGAAAAACTTCAACCTTTTCATTTTTCAGTAAAATGTTTACGATAAACCAATAAATATCATCCACAGAAGTTATCAAAGTTGATAACTTTAGGGAGATAACATTAGAATTCTACTTGACACTTATTTGGACCATTTAAAATAAATTTCTACGCGTTCAAACGTTTTGTGTGAAAACTAATCGAAAAACATATCATTAGTTAAAAAAAACGAGAAAATATTGGATTGAGTTGGACTGACTGAAGAGATGTGTGTTTTAGAAAAAAAAAATTAAAATCTTGGTAATTTACATTCCCAAAGTTGAAAAGTGTTGCAGTCAAGATATTAAAAAGAGAACAGTTTTTTTAGAAATGCTAACATAATACGTGATGTATGTCGGGATTTATTTTGATTTAATGCTTTTAACCAATAAAATTTCAAAGTCTGACCGCAGAAGGCACCTGTATTGAAACAGAGTTACACGCTTACAGTATTTATTAAACTCGGATTAAATTATTCTTAGCTTGGATACATCTAGTCTGATCGCAAACCTTATCGGATCGCGCAGCGCGCAACACTTAGCTTTACGTGTGGCGAGGTCTGCGATCAGACTAGGATATATCAAGCCCTAAAGTTTTCCGTAACATACGAAAGCAGCCAATGAAGCGTTTTTACAAAATATCTGTTCGGGAGACATTTTTTTCCTAGAAATTTACATGTGTCTGGAGGATATTTCAAAAACTACTTTGTTGGAAAATTTGATGTGTTCGGCCGAAAATTTCGGCTTCCTGGAAAATCTGGGTGTATTCTGAAACCATTTCTTGCCTGCTAGATTATTTTTGGCTTCCCTGGAACAAAAGAACAGATATTTTGCGTCTTGGGCCCCTGCATTTTTCTGTATTGGGTATAAGATTCTAGCTTTTTGGAGAATACAACGTGTTCTGAGACGATTTGATGCCTGTTAGATGTTTTTTTGGATTTCCTGGATAAAAAGAACAGAATTTTGTGTTTTGGGCTCCTCTAGATTTTTACTTTTTGGGAGAAAAATGTTAGTTTTCTAGATTTGTTCTAAGACCATTTGGCTTTGGCTAGATTTTTTTATCAAAGTTGCCTCCTGGAAAAAAAAACATATATTTTGTATTTTGGGCTCGTCGTATGCTACACTCCATTTTACAAGCATAAGAAATTTTGAGAGACGGGATCTTGAAACTCGATTATCTTGAGTTCTTATTTTCTATCCTTATAATGATAGGCTTGAAATGTTAGTCAAGCTCTTTCATTTGATATACTCAGTTCCTTGTAAAGTCTTTACAATCTTAATTACCAAAATTCAGTCTCAAATCTCATCGTATGCTTGTAGACGTTATGCGTATAAAAACAATCACCCATACACTACTCTTTCAAATCTTTATATCTCGAGAAATAATAAGGTACAATCAGTTACTAAAGGCAACAAAAATTAGTAAAAATCAAATTAGTCACACCTAGCCAGAATGTCGTCATTTTTGCCAACCTTTTCTACTGATAAGGAAGCTAGCTATTAGTTAGGATTTTTAGGTAATTAGTAATTTGCCATTAGGGTATCTTACTAGGATAAATAGCATAAAATGATGGACAAATTTAATATGTTTTTACTTCGGGATCCCACCAGAATTAAGATAAAAAGATTAAATACACCCACACTGAATTAGGTAATTAATTGATCTCTCAATATCAAAGAAAACAATTGAGCATCAATATATTTCAAAGGAGAACAGTGCTTGAGAAAGAAATTCCTGCTGTTTATAGAAATTTTGCGGCAAGAAATATTTGCGGACGAAGCCAAAATAATCAAATCTCAAAATGTTCTTCTCGAATTTAATTTTTTTTGACCAAAATTTCTTACCCGTTTTCCATTACCCTTTGTTCTTCTTTTCGCATTTCCTTCCGTACCTTTCTCATCTATGAGATATTGAGTGTCAGGTGAGAGAAAATGGACTCGTCTCTCAGGATCTACAAAATCAGAACATAATATGGAATGTTAAAGTCTTATTCTATTGTCGTAAGAATAATTTAAGGTTAACTTCCTCTACTTGATTTAAAAACATGCTCAAATCTTCTGCAATTCAGTTAATAATATAGCTCAGTATATCTTAAGGCGGCGAAACACGGTAAAGTTTTCTTTCATAAATACATTTAAAGATTTCTTTCATAAATGTTTACCAGTGTATACTGTGTTTAAATAAATTTTTTTATAGATACTTATTTGGTGGAGTAAACAGCAATTAAGAACGGTCATTCTAGATATATATTACCGAGCCATGGTTTTCCTCGGAATGACAGAGGTTTCCATATTTGGAAGTTCAACTAGAACACCAATAATTGGAAAAGAATATGCCTCTGTTAAACAGATGTTTCCATATTTTGGAAGTTCTGGAAAAAGTACATATAGAAAGGTTTTCAAGACCCATATCATGTAGCAAATTCTAATGTAAGCAGAAAATTGACAAAAATGACTATTTTATGACCTGTTAGTGTCTCAGCATAAAAAAGTCCAAATTTGACAAACGACTCCATTTTCTCATCTTCTTTGTACGTTCTATCTGTTAGAACAGCTAGACTTTACTCATTCAAACCTTTAAAATTTCACTTTGAAAGGGGGGGCCATTGACAACGGTTTTCTCCCCCTAAAAAGCTCGATTTTAGGGTGTTTATCACCAATCTAGCCTGAAAAACCATCTTTCTCCAGGGGTGTTCGGGAACCTGAAGTTAGTAGTGTTCAAATCTGGGTTTTGGCCTTCTATCATGGATCAAATTTGTCTATTAAGCAAGAGTTTCCATCTTTCACTACTGTGAAGCAAACTCTGACAGTTTAACCTGTGAGTAATGATAGAGTTTAGTCTGTAATCAATAAAGAGGGCTTGACTTGCAATTCGAAGAAGAATTTCTGTGATGAACAGTCTGTATTTATTTGTTTGGAAAGTCATATTTAAAATAATACGCAAAGGCTAATCAGTGATAAACTTTTTTACATGCAAATAAACACCAGAGGGACATGTGCTGATATTAAAGATAACTTCTAAATTAGTCAATGTCCACATCTGTACATACTCCGCCCAACCACGTTGTAAAGCGGAGATTGAATTTTCAAAAAAACAGGAAAGAATTTTTTGTAAAACCGATGGAGCTGCCAAAATATGGGGTGGTGGATAGTTTTAGTAAAAGGGGTGTGATAAAATTTCTCATCGTGAAATCATCATCAAAGTTTACTAAAGATCTCGTACGTTCCAAAAAATAACGTATAGATTTTAGGCAGAGGTGGCGTGTGTAACTTTTTCAATAGAGGGTGACTACTTATCAAACAGAAAGGATCACTTTAAAAAGGGGTTATTTGAACCTTCAACAACCGACGAGTCTAGCCTGAGCATCTCTGCTCAGTTTAGTTATCAGAGTGGCCACAGCAAAGTGCTCAAAAAATTAAAGGATTATAGAGGATGTTAGAGGGCTTTTTCCATTAATTTTAGAGGATAACTGTCAAAAATATGGAGTTTTCCTAAGAAAATTGAAGGTTTTCATAAGAGAACTTTCTGACAACAACATTTCTGTCAGTTCTAACATTATTAGTGTGATGAAATCATTCAAATCATTCGTGATATGTATAGTTTGTGAAAAATACAGTCAATTAGTGATAATATGAAAAATTTACTTTCGTCATAAAAACCTTAACTTTAATATGAAAATTTCAGTGAAAATTGAGTTATATGCAATAATACTAAAATTTGATCATTTCACTATCGAAGGACTTAAAAAATAGAGGATTTTAAAAGACATTTTGTATGATTTTTTAAAATAAAGGACTTTAGATGATTTTAGAAGACGCGTGGCCACCCTGAGTTATAGTTTCTTTATGTTTACCATTCGATATGAAAATTTTGATTTTTCAAAGGCATTGAAATGAGTAGCCCGGCCAAAAATAGAATGTTTTTTTGAATCAAACGGTACTAGATAGAACAACAATGACTCAGATAGAATACGCGTATATAATATCGAACTGTCCCCGCCCCACATGGAATTTCATGAAATCATAACTTCGCTTCCTCCAAGCAATGAAGACTTTGGTACAAGGTAAAACTAGCCTGGACAATGAAAGTCAGGAGCAGACGCGTGTAACTTCTTTGCTTTCGAATTTTGACTGAGATTAGATATTTTGGTCGTAAAAAAGTCGGGTTTTTGGACGCTCAGACTGTTAAGAAAAAGTCATTTGACGTCCTATAATTGTTAGGCTACTAATGAATGAAAGACAATCATCTCGTCAAATTTTCACATCTTTATTTCATCAACATTGCGAACAAATACAACAAAGAACACTTGTATATCATCGAGAGAACATATATGGGAATTGACAAACAAAGGAATTTTGAAAGTTTTGTAAACAATTTCCGGAAAGATATTTGACAGTTACCCGGTAAATTTACAAAAAGTTGTTCATTAAAAACTTACTTTTGGTCATCAAAGGAATTTATGATGCCAATTAATTCGAAGTAGTTTCATATGTAACTTAGCGATTTGAACATACTTATATGTGAAGTTTAGGCAAGCTTCTGATAATGGTATCAATTGAGCTTAGATTTCACTAGTTCAGTAAGTTTATACATGATAGGTATATATCGAAATTGATGTTTGGAGATTAGAGTCACCATTGCTGACCCTGAGGGGTAAGACAATTTTACGTTTTAAAACAATTAGATTGCTGGAAAATGCATTGTTTTTATGAAAAATATAATATTTTTTGATAAAAGTTTCGGTAAAGTTTCGGTGCGGCGGGATGTTCGGGTAGACTTGGGGGATGGGTGGGGGTGACATATTAATTAACTTAAAGTATGCCCTCCCCCTCTGCCTCCTTTGCTTCGTGGTTGAGTAAATGATTGCGAATCACCAATTCATCTATCGTGAATTGATTCGAAAACGAGCTTGAAAATAACAATCTCAGGACAAGTTGTTTTTTAAAAGTTTGTTTTTAAAGGAAGTAAGGTCAGGAAATGGGTGGGTAATCTCAAGCAGTGGGCTTTATATTATAATAATTACCACACGCGGAATTTATATAGGGTAATTCATAAAATTACCTACGACTTAATTAACCGATAATAGACCTAATTACTGGATACAATTAAATCTACCTATGTGTTTCTTAACAGTAAATACTGTACTTAGCTGAGTATGAATAAAGCCCTATGAATCCATATTCAAGCCTTATATTCATTCCAATGAGTAGCAATAATCTTATATGAAAAGCATACCGTGGTTGAAACACATAACTGACAATGATTACCTAAAAACCTCAATTTATTTCAATGAACTTCCATTGTCTGAGTTTTTCCAATGCAAAATAATACTTGTAAGCCCTGCATCTGTGCCCCAGTATATTTTGATCTAGAGTTTTCGAGAAGATGATAAGGAACTCGACCGGTTCTTCAACAACATACCAGCATATGTATATCTATAATAGCATCTTTATTTGATGTGTGTGATATTACAGCACGGAGTAATAGAAGAGTAACATCGTGGCAGATAGATTCTTGAACTGAAGTAGAAAAATTGAAAGAACAGTATCTTTGGTATACTTTCAAAGCATAGAAGGATAGAAAAATACATTACCAATGGACCACCATGACTAAAAGTATTGACGTAATTTCCGTGGAAAAGGGGCAAAAACGGGGTCTTTCACCTCCAAGCTTTTGATCATAGCTACCCATTGAAAATCAAAAAGGTTTTACATTTTTTTTCAAATCAAATTTGAAATTGCAAAGAATTCAGGTTATCATTTCAGTTCAGTTCTTTTGTGAAGTAAAATCTTAAGAATTATATTTAGCGTTTTGTATAAAAAATTATTACAGTGGAATCTCTATAAAGCGGACACCATCGGTGCAAAAAATATGTCCACTTTGTAGAGATTCCACTAAAAATATAGCAACCGTGAGCAAAATAAGACCCGAACATCATAGTCTAGTATACATTTCTTGGTGCTGAGAAAGTCGTGGAAAAGAAATTCAAGAAAATCTTTGAAAGTTGGACAAAAAGATAACCAAACATCTTTTTCATCCCATGTCCGCTTTACAGAGCGTCAATTTAAAGGCCACTGCAAACCATCCAACATTGTTGGCCGGTTTGCTTTGGTCACCAACATGTTGGCGAAGAAAAAATTCATCTGAAAATGTTGGTCAACATCTGCACCAAACGAAATTTTATTTGATGTTGGCAGATTTGCTAAACTCACCAACATTTTGAGCTTTGAACGTCTTTTGAATACATTTAAAATGTTTAAATATCTTAAATTACATTAAAGAAAATATGACGTAAGGAAATAAATTAGAAAATAGTATTTGTTGATCGCGTTTTTCTTTGGAGTATTTATGGTAAAGCAAACGGTCTAAAATGTTGGTCCGGTTTGCGGCCAGCTTAGAAAAACTGTCCATTTTATAAAATGTCCACTTTAAAAGTTGTCCACTTTATAGATATTTCTAAGAGAGTTTAAATGTAAGTCATTCAGTTCTTTGACATACTGTCCGCCTAATAGGGTGTCCGCTTTACATAGATTAAACTGTACAATGAATAAAAAACAGACTTTAATATAAAGCAATAAAAATTAAATTAATCTTATTGTTCTTAGGAATCTGTAGAAAAACTTACGAACCTGGTGGGACTAGGTCATGGGTTCAAATAGCAACACCATGTCCTGAACAGATCTGGACGTTTATCAATGGTACCGTACTGAGTTGGATCTAACATCATCACAACTCTCAATACATTCTTTAAAATATTTCTAATTAAAAGTGTGATAATAATTCTCACGTCAAATTATTGAGAAAAATTTTATCACTTTTGCTAACATGCATGCGTCATAGACACTTTGTTCGCCTATGCAGATAATATGATATGGGTATTTTACGAGATTTTCAAATAAACACGCCCATTAATCAGTAATCCATTCCCTTATCGTAAATAAAACTTTCTTTTATGTACAGCCTTAAAATTGCTTTACTTAGGATCAACAAAAGACACTGGGACTTCATCTCTACCGCGTACCGTACTTTTAAACGAGAACAATCTAAAAGCAACGTTTAGAGTTGCAAGTCAAAAGAGTTAGATATATGCTCTTAAAAAAGTTTAGAAAAAGTAAGAGCCCTTTAGTTATTTTTCAAACGCCCACTATTCAGTCTGAATTGTTTGTATATAACCAATCATGTTCTTCCAAAAGGAACCCCGCAAAGCATGAAATAGTGTAAATATAATGTTTTAATTTTTTTGTTCTAAATAAAAGTTCTTTGTTTCCTTTTAGAAGATTAAATTGAAGAAAGGTAATAAATATCAAAGATACCAAAGTTTTCCGTCAAGAAAGATAGAAGTAAATGACAGCTCACTCAGGACCTTATCTAAGAAATCATTAGCTGCTTATCAATAGAGTTATCTCGAAACTCAAAAATTAAGACTACTTGTCATTTTCTCTGGCTTATCTTAACACGATAGTTATTGAAGAAAGATACACGGAAGAATAAAACAAACAAACAAACAAACAAACAGACAGATATATAAGAACAACATCCTTTCCGGCAATTGGGAAATGAATCTTAATTCTTCGTTCTTTATCACGGCATTTGTATGTGTTCAACTGGCAGCCTGTATACCATCAAACTATATTGAGAAGCGCGACAAAGGTCCTTGTGAAAATCGAAGGTGGCATGGGTGCTCAGGGTCGAGTGGAACAAAACATGTAACAAAAGGTAAGAAAAATGTTTTCAGAAACTTTCTATTCAGTTCAATTTTATGCTCTACTCTAGGGGTGAAATTTTTATCAGTCACTATAAATTTTTCTAATGGTGTGTGTCTTCCAATAAACTTCATACCTTATCGGGAAAATATTACGCGAAAATTTTGTTGGGTTAAATTTAGCGTTTTGTTGGGTTAAATTTAGCGGAGAAAAAATAAAACTGATCACTTTTGAAAACTTCTCCTGAAATGAATCTTCAAAATAAATATTTACATGAACAATTGATAACTGGTGTTCGATAATTTTTTCATTCATTATTCAAAAACAAAATTTCCAGTGAAGGTATATTCTCTGGAAAAAATTGCAAAAGTTAGACAGGCAAAACCCTTTTGATTCATTTGTTATAAAGCTTAAACACATTTAAATGTTAGTTCCCAAGCATTCATCAGAACAAAGCTGATTTCCATTTAAAATCTATTGAAAACTTGGAATGCCCTCAGAAAACAAACCACTTTGTTTTAACGTTGTGTGAGACACTGAACTTTTTTGTTAGAACCACTGAAGTTTGGCTTGATATTCATTATTCTAAATATTTTACCTTATCGGTGAAAAAATCGGGTGAAAATTTCGTCGGGTTAAAGTTTAGTCGGGGAAAAGTTAAGCCACAAAAATGCGCTTCAAATCCATCTGACAATGATTATTCATGTAATGATAATAGTTTAAATGTCATAAATGCTGTAAAAACCACCTAAATGAAATTTTTATTGTGAAAATTCTAAGGCGGCTATAAAAAATCGGGGAAAGGGGAAAATAAAATCGCATGCAATTTTGGTCAGGGAAAATTTTAGTCACTTTAAAAATATTTGTTCATTTCCCCCAGGTATTCGGCAAAAAAAAATCTTAGAGAGACATATGCATGGGCGTTCTCGTGAATTTCCGTGTCAAATGAATGAAGTTTAATAATTTGATGTTATCCTGAGTGGTAGTATGTTATCGTATCAATGGAATATTGTTATTTATACTAAAAAAAAATAAAAATCAGTAAAAGAAAAGTGGAAGCTACGCAGTTTAAAATCTTAAATCCCAACATATGCTACGACAAATTCGGTTACGTAAAGGAAGAAAAAATTGAATCGTAAACTTAACCTATTAATCTGGGAAATCTCTTTTTGAGTGGGAGTACCAGATGTGTATAATTTATTTCAATTTTCAAAACAAAGAATCCTTAACAAAGTTTGCAGGTTTTAATTCGTTTTCTTAAGAACTTTGTAATTGAATTTAGGCTAACGAATGATGAATCTATTTTAGTAAACTCTTATTAGGACCATATAATTAAGTGATTTGAATATATCGACAGCAATTATTGGCTGGCTACAAGTGAGAATAGGAAACATTTAAAACTCATACCATCAGCTTATGAACAACCATTTGACGTTTCGACAGCCTGATTCTTGAAACATTTTGACTTTAACAATCTGTGTGATCTAGTTTTAGAGATAAAATATTTATAAAAAAATCTTGGGAAAAAACTTTATTCGTTTTTTACCTTAAAACATAAAAAAAATACTTAAAGTTAACCAATCTTAGAGTTTAGAGGTCACGTTAAACCAAAACATGACGTAAAAAAATTTAATGACTCACAGTCCCCACAAAATTCGTAAACCACGTTTAAATAGCAACAATCTCTTAAAATTGGATTATTTCAAAGGTTTAAAAGACCATTTCCGAATTCATTTCGCTGTCCTACTCGTTTTCCTGAAATTTCTATGGCAATAGAGACTGAAGACTAATCACACGAGATTCGTGATTATGAGTGTCGAAAACGAGGTCAAGTAGGGCAAAAAAATAAATTCGAGAATTTGTGGACGCAAAAATTTCTGACATCGAATAGTTGATAGAAATGTTTGATTACTTTTTCGAATTGATTTTTTTAAATTCAGTTTTTTTCATTAGTCATATTAATTTGGTAAGGAGTAAAGCCTGAAAACAGAGAAAAAAAATGAGATATGCAAGTAAGAACGGATAAAGAAGAAAAGTATTAAAACGAGGGTTATTTTATAAAAAAAGTGTCGAATGAGTAATCGTAAGTGTTGTCACTAAGCCATTTCCGCAAAAAATACAGCTGGTGGATTTTCTAAAAACCGAGGAAATTTGCGGTACTGTGAAAAGCTTTTATGCCGTATATAATGTGGGTATGTGTAAGGGATGGCTAGAAGAGAAATACCTCACGTAAGTGTGTGTAAGGGGTTGGGAAGAAGGGAGATAATTGTCTAATATGGCGTAAGGGAAAGTAAAGAAAAAAATATCCCACGTAAATGTGCGTGACCATGTGAAATAATTCTTGGCATTTCGAAAATCCCTATTGATCAATATAAATGGATGTCAACACATATACAAAAACTTATAAGCTTAAATTGCAACGAGAGATCCACGTATCAACATTTCAGCCCATATATGTATATTTAGGATAATTAAGACTAATTATGAGTGCATATCAATTCAAGATACTTTCATTATCTGTCAATGGTATTGTTATCAGAAAAATTATTTACTTTAATTAATTGTGAAAAGACAAGACATTGCTAAAAATATCTCCCATCATAGCTATTTTCATTGCATTAAACAATTATTGCAATTGCGTCGACTCACTTAAAATCTTTTTTTCTCATCAAATACCAATGCGTCAAGTAAAAATTTATAAAGAACTCTTTCATGAATCCTCATTTACTTTTTGTCAAAATTCAATAAATATGAAGGATTTGAAGGATTTGCACAATATTCTTAGTACTATCAGCAAAGAAGAACAGGGGGGATATTGGTGAAAGTTATAAAAGCCCAATAAAGGCTGATATCCACTTCGGAAATCCATCAGAAAATCTTTGCTATAGAAATTCGTCTGATACAATGTCGTCTCTCAAGAAACTGTTTGTCATTTTTTTCCGATAATGTAGCTAGAAACTAAAGGCGGAAATCGTCCTATTTGGGAAAGGGAACAAGAGAGGAAAAATTGATGGTTGGTTTATAATTTTTTCCTAATCATGTCTTGCTTGCCCCGGCACAAATTTGAAACACATTAACTTTATCACGAGACAATATAGCTAGACAAAGCCCTCAAATTCGCTAAGTTTAACGAGTGGAGAGCTTACATATCTAGGGACTAGCGAAAACGAAGAAAAATAACAAAAAAATAAGTAATAACAAAGAAATCGTGTGTCAATGTACCACACAGAACAAGTGAAAAATCTCCTATAGAACGTGAAATAATCTTTCAAATGATAACAAATTTGTACTGAGAGGTTGACAACTAATAACTTTTATTACATTTATTTCTTAGGGAATATAGATGAACTTCTACGCGGTGTACTTGGTAACTTGGTGAGCAAGCTTCGGCCGCCCAGTGGAAAGCGGTCGTTCGCTGATTCTCATGGTGAAAATCTCATTACTGAACAAGAACATGAACATTTGCTAAATAGTAAGGACAATATGATAAACCAAGACGAAGAAGAAAATAAATTGAACAGTGAAAATAAGGAAAAGCAAAAACTTTATAAATATTTGATTATACTACGCAACTTGGTGCAAAAAGAAATGGCGGATAACCTTCGACGAAATGGGCATATACGCTGATGTAATAAGAATATCAAAAACTCTATTTCTGTATGTTAACACTTTTAATTTATACACATAATTATTATTTTTTTGGACAAATTTCTCAGAAACTAGATAAATTAAAGAGAAAAAATATTTGACGTACATGATACTGTTTATTTGAATTGGAATCGATATGTATACTAAAGACGCACATAGATTGCCCAATATAAATTTACGCAAAAAATGGAATCAGTTAATCCTCTAGATTTTTTCAAAATCCAACATTCAAATCTATATGGTTGAAACTAGAAAGATTTTGGAAAATTGAAAGGTCGACTTATACAAAGTCTGTTCCAACAGTGACTTTGCTCTTCGCCAAATTACTTAAGTTTTTGTATTACCGACGTGGGAATTGACACAGATGAATTTTAATATATAGGCATACCCGAAGAGTTTTACATTTAAGGCACTCGTCGGATTTGTAATTTACTAAATTGTCATAACGAGGCATAAATAAATAATCGAATTAATTTTTGGAAAGTTCAATAAGATCTTACCGGCAATTCACCAAATTCACCAACAACTCAAAGAATTAATCATCCATGTTCTGTAATTTCTTCATTAAGACACTGTCCGCCCATCTATTTTCCAGTACACCAGTTTGTGATGATTTTTTTAATCTTGAATTGACAAAGGTAAGGACAGCTCACGAAAATGTCTATAAACCATTGTGTATTAGCTAAAATTCAACCAATAAGAAAATAAGTATCTAAAACTAAACACTTGCCTAGCGGCAAAGTTTTTTATGCGAGTACAAAGATCACATTTAATGTTTTAACATAAAATTAATTTTCATTGAACCCTTTCACACCAAAAATTTCGGAGACAAGTCGAACAAATCTACGTGCATCCCTGGTCTTTTATTCGCTTGTGGTTCCGGTACAGCGGTGGGTCACAGTCCATTACGATTTGTATTACTCTTTAAACTGTCAGGAAATCTACAAACAAGAACAAACAATACTAATTGTAAATACCTGGCTTTCAGTGTAAGATTGGTATTTCGTTATTACAGACAATATACTAGGCTGCTTACATCACTCTGCGAAACACGGGTTTCTTAGAGTGACTTCTGTAAGGGGCGGCGAATCAGACTAACAATGTACCAGCTTTGCTTGTAGGAAATTTTTAAGTTCTACGTCTTGTTGAAAGAAATACCTTAGAAGTACAGTTTAATTCCAATAACTCACTCGAAACCTCGACAGCTCCAACTATTTTCCGTTTGTTTATCTCTTGTAAACAAGACTCCATCCATAACTTGAAAATTTGTTAACTCGTACTCGTTTCATTGGCTAAGGTTCAAGTTAACGGGAACTGTATCACAATTAAAGAATTATCGGTGATATTTTCGCACTAAACTAAAAATTTAGAGGCAATCTTCATTAAAAAATGGCAAAAACAGGGAGTTTTTATCTCAGTAATAGCTTTTCGTTGAAGAAAGCTTTTAACCTTTTTCACATTAGAAATTGTAAAAATTTCAGTCACAAAAAATTGTAAATGTTTCCTCGATTATGTGGAAAGTTTACTGTTTTCATCCTTATTTTCTTTAATTTCAATCCTTCTTTTTTGACGAAATCGCTCCACTATCCAAAATCTGTCAAACGATGCTAATTTTATAAGTTTTCATGCAATATCAATATAATTTTGCTAGTTGAAAAAACAAGTGCAATGGGAAAAGAATCTTAGTTTTAGTTCGTTAAATGCACTGGGTTCAACTCATGGTGACTGTCATTTTATACAGTGTAAGTGACTCCTACAGACTTAAAAACTAGCCCATTAATTTAGTGGAATTAAATATTACTAACATAAAATGATTTTACAAAGATATAAGAAATAAAACATAAAATCTAATTTTAATTTATTGCCCAACGCAAAAAATACAGGTATGTATGCATAAACATAATGTTAGTTAGTTTTTGTATCATTTTGTATAGTCTAATATTTTCAGTAAAAGGATACGTCTTAGGAAGCCTATGCACTGTTGATTTAAACGCTGTCCTATACAAAAATGATCAAAAACGAAATTAACCGATCACCTTAAGTACATAAATTTCCGCGTAGATAAAATTTTCAAATACATTGAAGCACGGCAAATGATTACCAAAATTGATGCTACTTCGTGTAACCCAGCGTCAATATTTCAAAAGCCGCGTTTACGAACTTAAAACCACACGGAAATTCATTCAATACTTAGCGTAGTCAGCCCTAATTAGAGAATGCTTTTCATTTTTTATTAACTAGCGTGTCTGGGAAAGCTGATAAACCGAAAGGCTCAATTTTATTATACTTTATTCCTGAATGTTCATTTGTTTAGTATGATTGTTTTCCGAAATTATAATTTTTTCATTTTTGTCGGACGAAAATTTCATATTCCAAAAAATTGAATTGATAATTTCAGAGCATTATTTTGAAATATAAATAGTTTTTATATGGATTCTAATAAAAATGATTAAACGGAAAGACGCTTTCCCAGACATGCAGTTAAAATGTGCTTACAGTAAAAAATATATAACCGTGCAACAAAATACGCATAGCAACTACATATTATTGGGCTATCAAATAAAAGTCAAGCTTTTAAAAACATTATCGCAGCTATGAATGAAAAGTATTGAAAGTTAGACCTTCCTATGTTTCGTAATTCTGTATTTTATCATGTAAAAGAGTTCCCTTAGTCCTTGATTCAGATTTAAAGACGGGAGTAAAAGAGTCATAGTAGACTTGTCAACAAAACCTTTGAATCTTACAATTTTTAATAATAATAGGGACAATATTAAATTAAGATGAGAGGCCGATGGGCAAGAGGAAATGCTGCCCAGAACGACTCCAGCTTAACATGAGTAAATATAAATATCGGTTCAAGGAATCAGGGAGTGTTTGGGTAACGCAAACTAGCTTGGGAAAATATATCCTTTTTGAGAATTCATTCATACTAAATAAATACATTTATGTCTTAAAAAAATTAAAGAGAAACATTATTGAATAAGTTTTATCCCTTGATAAAATTGATTCTAAAACAAAATTTCCTTAACGTTAGAGGAATATTTGCTAAAAAGTTTCGAAATTAAAAATTTTTTTGTGTAAAAAATACTCACAATATTATTTATATTTACCTGAAAAAATGAAGTACCTATAAATCTTTTTGTACATAGACTACATTAAAATACAAATGGATCGTTAACTGGGAAAAATTAAGCTGTTTCTCCTATTTCTTACGTCTACTTAATTACTGTCCACGCTTTCTCAAATGTAACGCAATAACTTAAATGTATAAGAGTGAATTCTTAAAGGCAGGTATCGTTTTGAAATTTCAACAATAATAAAATCTTACGTTGTTAAGCTTTCAAAATCAAAAGTCTAATCATCAAAACAAGAAGACAAGCTTTTACAACAAAAACCAATGTCGGAACCCTTCACTGGCATCACACTCATCTGGAGGCTACTCACTTAGCCTGATGACCTCCGGAAAGTAAGGTCGAAATATCACAAAAATCAAATATAGCTAGTTTTCTATTTCACTATCATAACAATGAATAACTCTCATTGGACCCTACGAATTTTTCCTTAGCTAAATACCTAAACTTTTCGTACAATTTATTAACGATAAACTCGCTAATTTTGCTTCTCGAATGAAGCAGATTTATACCCATCCAATCAGATGTGTATTCCATTCTTCTTCTTTCCCATATTGCACACAAACTAGTAGTTCGCTTGTACGCTTTGCGTAACACCACTACCGCGCGGTCGAACAATTCCACTTGGGCTTGCGCTCCGTCTTGGACGAGCTACTACATCGTTGCTATGAAAAAAAGTTGACAAACAAAATAGAAAACAATGCTAATAATAGATCGACTGATTTAAAAAAATGTAATTGATACATAAAAAGAGAAGTCTGTGTTAAAATTCATAAGATAGGACCAAAATGGTGACAAAAAACCAAAATCTAAAACTTGAAAAGAACTTACCCCTAGTGCAAAATCATTAAAAGGGCTGCTGCCTTAGCAACATCATTCCGGTCAATTATATAATTTTCTTACTTTTTTGTCGGTATTGATCCAGTACTCCTACGCACTTGTGGTATTCCCTGAACACGTGCTATTTGAGGTGATTCCTTTGATTTCCTTGGAGTGGGGATTCCACCATTGTTGCCACCAGCGGAATCACCTGCACCTCTTCTCCTTAACACTAAAAAAGGAATCACTTTATAACTTTCAAACAAAACTTAAGAAAAACTAGAAGAGAGATAAAATTGAGCTTACAAGGGCCATCTCCACCGGCAGGTAACCTTGCAACAAGTGATTGATCAGCTAAAAATGAAAGGAATTTATTAACAATCATTGTAACATAAAACCATTGTATAAGTTTTCAGGTGTGAGTTTAAAACATACCAATATCTGGTGAAGAATAAGATTTTGGAACATTGGCTCCCGTTCCTCGTGCTTTCACCAAATTATTTCCAGAACCACGAGGTCGGATTCCACTTTGTGGATCACCTCCAGCTTTTCGTCTTTGTACTATGGTATAATGAAGAATGTTGATGAGATTTTCTCTGTTCGTGGAATTTCTCTGGTGCTCTATTTGCCTATTTGTTGTTAAACTCGTAAATTATCTTGTAAATCAACATATATTATCAGAGTAGCTACTACATTTTAGAATGACTTTAATTAGAAAATGAATGATTTTTCAACTCCCACTCACACTCTTAGAAACGCCTTATTTCAACTATACATTTATTTGAACTTAATTTCCCTTAAGCATTTTACAAGAAAGTTTTATTATTCTTTGTTATATTTATCAGTCCAATCAGTGCATCACTGAGTATCGTTTCCAGCTATCTACCTAAAATTCCTAGTCCCGATAATGATTGAAATTTTCTGTTTAAGTGGATATGATGGTAAGGGATTTGAAAGATATTCAAACATACCCGGTTTGACAATGCCTATACCGGAATTTGGTGAAGGTGTATCTAAAAAGTAAATGAACGGGGGATTAAGTATTGTAAAAGGAGATTCTAATTTACAGTGAAATTCGGTGAAATTAAAGAAATTAAATCAGGAAACTTTTAAAATTCAGAAAAATATGAATTTTCTTAAAATGATTTGAGTAAACTCTATTGAGATATGTTGCTAAAATTCCATTTATCAATAGATAAATGCTGAAGTATATTCGAGATAAGTATAAACTTAAAGTTACAAATACAAGGGTAATTGTAATAATGTTTTTAATTTATTATCAATTAAGTGATTTTAATGAAGTATGAAGAATTTAAAATTAGATAATATTACCTTAGCAACAAGAACAACAAATCATTACATAGTTATTACTCTAATTTCGAAAATTATTTTGCATTGCGATAATTAATTTTCTTCTCGCACCGTCGTGGGAAAGTAGACCTTCCCAAAAAGGAATCACTTTCTTATAAAAACTATTGTGCGACAGTAATTATATTTAGAAATCTAAAACACAAATATTGAGTCTCTATAATGTTTATTCTTTTCAATTTGTATTCGACTTATTTTTAGTTAAATTTTAACTTCATCATATCACTTTACTTTATACATACGTTAGATTTTTCGCTACATTAAATTCATGTATATTTATATAAGAAGTATTCATGGCCATTAAAGAATTTATAAGTAATTATTTTAACATTACTGTGAACGTTCTTCAGTAGTTGAGTAGTTTGATTTAATCGGATTCCATAATCATTAACACCAACTGGGTGTATGAGTATCTCACCAAATGTTGTTCTCTTCACTCCAGATAATGACTTGGCTAGAAAGTTATTTTAATGTTATGATATTTTACATAGTTAATCAAAATTAGGTTATTCCAGTCATGACAAAACACCATTTACATTGCATGAAAACTACAAAATTAGTTTCTAGTTAATGTTGGTTAAATATCAATAGCCATTTAAAATTACGTTTTATTATCATTAACTATCAACTATACCTATCACCATCCATGCTTACGGTATAAAGGTCTAACAACCAAATATTCGGGAAGTAAAATGACTTAAAACGTTTATTTCACTTCGACACTTTAAACATTTGAAAGTGCGGAAATTTGTCCCCAGTGGGCAAAATCCTGCGTGTCGTATAAATAGAAAACACTCTTCCACATAGGGTTTTTGCTAATTTTGCCCGCTGGGAGAAACATTATTCCTTGGTATATATTTTGCCATTCTGAGATTACACAAGCACATTACGTACAAAAGTATTAGTTCTTTACCCCACTGCAACAAAAAGATGTAGACAAAATGGATCACTGGAGCAATCAAAAATAAGGTTTTCATATAGAGTAATCGCAAAACTTACCCCTTTTTATAGCACCACGTGGTACAACAGGTGCTGAATCATCAAAATCATCATTCGTGAAGTCTGAAAATGAAGTTCGGTCATAATGCATATTGATGGAAAACTACATTGCAGGACCATTCGTTGAATATCAACAAAATTTATCCACTTAAGGGTAGCAATATTCTACTACGCCCAGCCGATAATTGAAGTTGCTACCTTATCGGCCCAATTAATATCGGTCTGAATAATGTCGGAGGTGACGAAAATTTAAGCAGACAAGAATTGTTCAGGCTAAAAAATATATTTGATTTTAAAACATCATAGATGTAATAATTTCTAAAAAAATTTATGTCAAATCATTATTTATTGTCACTTTGGGCCGACGTTTACTTTAGTTCGACGAAAATATTTGCATACCGGGTGAGTCAAAAAAAAGTTGAACTCTTTGAGCAAACATTACGAGGCAACCAATAAATATCTTGATGTCCATCTTTTTTGTTCATACAGAGGAAAGGCTAACTTAATTTTTGGTATATAATGTTTTGAATTTTCTCCATTAAATCAAAAGTCATACGAAAAAAACGTGAGGTTTCAAAAAAGCCAAAATAACGGCAAAATCGACAAGCTAAGTTTTCTGTAAGTCATTAAGAAATAATGAGGTCCATTTTCATCAAAGTGTTAATTTTTCCATTGAAATGCCTTTTAAATAATAAGGTTTTAATACAACTTTTTTTTATAACTTTTGATCTAACAGATCAAATTCAAAGCATTATATACCAAAATTCAAGTTAGCTTTTCCTCTATATGAACAAAAAAATCTTGACTTAAAAATATTGTTTGGTTACCTCATTATATTTGCTCAAAGATTTCAACTTTTTTTTTTACACACCCGGTAGTATAAATTCATCACATTAAACTATAGAAAATAAATAGGACTACAACGATAAACAATGATTTTTGTGTATGTACATTTGTATAAAAAATAGATATAGTCAAACCTGGTTCATCGTAATCTGGCATAAAAGCTTAAAAAGAAAGTAGAAATTGTCTATTAAATATGAAAACGTCGGATAGACGAGATAAAGTGCGTTAAACATAACATGCTTACCTGGTACTACAGCTCGTCTTGGCTTCACGACACCAGTTGGTCTAGCTAAAAATGACAAAAAAAGTGTTTGTGTAAGCAACCGTTTGATCATTTTTAGAGCATACCATTGTACAGCGATTTTTCAATGAACGAAGAACTATTGTTTCTAACCAGAAAGGTCCTGCCTCAAGTTTAGTATGGAGGGTTGACTTAGGAATATAAAATGCAGCAAAGAATCGAAAACGCTGTCCCACCCTCAGGGTCAAAATCCACATTGCGTAAAATCGATTATCAACTAAAATCAGATGTTTTAGAAGACAAACGGTCGTGCTTTACCACGCAGTACGTCTGACAACGACTTTTGTGCCTAACTAACCGAATATTTTGAAAATTAGGATCTACTGTAATTACCAATTTCTCCCTTTCAGATGCAGTTCATGTTGGTCCCGAAAACTTTTATTTTCTTTCAGTAATCAGTAACTAAAAACTTCTTAATACTTTCAAAAAACATCCACTTTTGAGTGGCTTCATCACGATTCCAACGTTTTCACGAGTCATTGGTGAAATTTTTTATACCAATTGATGAAACTTACCAATCTATGAAAATTACCAGTCACGTATAATATCCAGAAAGATAAAATCCGCATTGATAACATTTTAGGAGTCTATCCAGGGTAAATAATCATAAAAACTATAACAATAACATTAAAGCACGTATAACATCAAACATATAACTCACCAACGAAATCATCATAATCGTAATTTTCAGGTTGTCGAGGTGTAGCCAGCGCATCAATTCCTATATTGTAAAGTAACCAAATATATTCACGCTTTCATCGAAAATTCCCAAAATATTACTATGATATCATAACTTTATAAATGTCATGTCGTAATACTTTATAAAGGACAGAAACTTTGGCGTTTTTAACCATTTTTGTGAATGCTTCTACCTTTGAGAATTCAAAATCAGGGAAAAGCAAAAGTTTATTCATGTAAAATCTTCAAAATTCCATTACGGAAAAGTTTTTCAAGTGTTTTTCACCACTTTCAGCTGTAATTTCAGACCTAAAATTTGCGATTTACGAAAGTTTGTTCAACAATGTCCAGAAAGCCGCCGTCATTAGCAAAAATCTTTGTCAAAGATTCAGGGTTTTTTAGTCACGCAAGTTTTTTAGCCCGCGAAAGTTTCTGCCTTTAACGTAGCTTAAGTAAAATAAATACAACAATACGGTTACTTCTCCTCTACTATCTATATACCTATTCGTGTTTTCCACTGGTGAAAATAGCTGTACAAAGTTGAATATCAAACTATGGGTGACACACAAAGTATTTGGAGGAATAAACAAATATGAACAAGGAAACATAGGTGTTTTTTGTAGGTCTGTACTTGAATACGGAAAATATTCTCCGGTAATGCTTTCGTTAACCATTTATGGATTGTAGTTAATATACCTGAAACCCCTCTTCGAACGACGGTTCCATTTTGTGGAGCAACGATCGATCTTGGATGCGGTTGGTTTGGTGCTAAAGAGATAGGAAAGTTCCCGGTTCAAATTTATTGGTAAAAAAATACCTAAAAATCCTATCGAGCTTTCTGACGTTTCACAAAGTGAAAACTATTATTAAAAGTATCGGGCTTAAGAAAGATTTTAAGGAATTGCAATTTCTAAAAAACGAGTCGAGTCAAAAAGGTATTTTTCTGGCATCTGATCTCTGATCGTTTTCTGTTAAGCGGCACCTAAACAAATCGGATCTTGGTGTGAATGACCACTGGATTGCATGGAAGTTCTAATACGAAACATGGGTATAATTGCCCCAAATTGCACACTTACAGTTGAAATCGATTTTCATCGGTGATAACTCATCCTCATCATCACTCCAATCCAATGTAAATGGTCGCTCTGTGTTGTTATTTATACCATGTTGTGCTGGTTCAGACCATGCTTGGCGTTCTACAACGTTCAAGTCAAAACGTTTAATTTTTAAATGTCATTATTCTCCTCAGCAGATTTTATTCAATGTGTCAGTTGAAAAAAATCATAATCAATAAAGAAACAAAACAATGTTGTGCAAGTCATTTGTCAATCAGGTCAATTGTCCATGTTGTCAGTTTGTTACTTTAAAGTTAATAAAAGTCATGGTATGTAGCATGAGAATGGTTCAAATGAAATTCTTTGAGCAAAAAAATCGTCAAAAATTATGATGGGCGACGAGATTTATTGCTGTTGAAAATATACTTTAAATATAGTTGATATTTACTAAGAATAGCCTGTTGACTTTTACAAAATTGTTAGTAATGAGAATCTTGCCTTCATGGGAACACCGTCGGGATTTCCCTTATCTTAAACGTGAAATTTATTTAGTAAAATTGCATGGATGAAGTCACCAAAGGCCTTTTTATTCGGCTCCTTCCTCCTTCTTGAATTCCAAACATGGTACCTTACGCATTTACTTGCTTTTAATAACTCAATAAAAGTAAAAACTTGTTCATTAATTTAGATATGAATTTTTCAATTGGCTGGAAAGAATTGTATATACCTATATGGACAGAAGGTAAATTACTATGTGCGGACTTAAGCTCCTCCTCAGGATCAAACTCGTCATCATAAGAATAACCACCAAATTCTTCATCTAAAAAGTTGATGTAATGTAATCATACATATAATGAGTGTAAAATATCCAGGGTGAATGGTGTAGTGTGTAAATAAATAAGTCACTAGTGTTTCACTCAAACTGTAATTAGCAAATTGTATTAAACATCTAGAAACCGATTAGCATGGGAATAAATCATTAAAAAAAGACATTTTTAATCATTTTAAATTTTAAAAGTTATTCAAGATGGGGTAATGTTGAATAAGATTTTCCAAAAATTACTCTTTAAATGTGTATGGCATGAAATTTTAATGGGCAAGAAGCTCAAGCTCAATTTTGGATTCTATTATTTTATACTTTCTTAAAATTCATGTCTGAATAAATGAATGAATGAATGAATGAATGAATGAATGAATGAATGAATGAATGAAT
>JAUBWS010099398.1:0-10883 GCA_032270445.1 Darlingtonia californica | reverse complement strand
GGTCCCACTTTTGGGTCCCGGGTCCTGGGTCCCGGTTTGATAGTATATAGGGTCCCACTTTTGGGTCCCGGGTCCCGAGTCCCGGTTTGATAGTAAGCAGGGTCCCACCTTTGGGTCCCGGGTCCCGGGTCCCGGTTTGATTGTATGCCTAAAATGAAGACACTCCATTGTCTTGCGTTAATGACTGTCTACTCTGGCCTGAGTAATAGCGAGCCGTCGCCAAGGCTTCTGAGGCAATATATTTCCCTAAAAGTCGAGTAGACCGGCCTGTCGTCACAGCCGTTTAACAATTTATTACAAGGTTTGTTCTTGCAAAAACAAGTGAGTATAGCTAGAGGATCATTTCATCTCTCAAGTTGCTTAGTGTGTTGCAAATTTGAGTTTTTTCGTCATTTTAAAACTTGTCTTTTTTTATGAAACATAAGAATTGTAAAGAGCGGCTTCCATACCACAAAAACTTGTTGACAGCATCGCAAGCGTTAGCAATTTGTAGATAGCTAGGACACCCTCCAGCGCTGCGAAGTTTCGCAGCGCTGGAGGGTGTCCTAGCTATATGTTAGATTATCTTAGGAATGTATTTCAAAAGTAAACAACGTTTTGTGTAAGAGTCTGCTAAATGACGTGCCCAACGTGCCCACGTGCCCTACGTGCCTTCGTGCCCTACGTGCCTTACGTGTCCTACGTGCCTTCGTGCCCTACGTGCCTTACGTGCCTTCGTGTCCTACGTGCCTTACGTGCCCTACGTGCCCTACGTGTCTCGTGCCCTACAATAAATTCAAGACCAGGAAAATGCTAATAACACGTTGGCTTAACTTATCTTGATTTAAACAATCATGTATTTTTGACAATGCTGAATAAGATAAATTCAAAATTTATTTTATGTACGCATGCGCAGAAATCTAAATGGCTCTACTGTATGTATTTTGGCTTATACCTTGTCAGCTTGACATTTTACAAAGAAAAGTGCCAATGCTGAATAAGATGACTTGACTGTAATTGCTATACGCATGCGCAAAAATCTAAATGGCTTTATTTCATGTATTTTTGATTTATACTTTGTCGGCTGGATATTTTACAGAGAAAAGTGACAATGCTGAATAAGATAAATTCGTATAAAATGCGCATAAAAAAATTAATATTGTTTGTTCAGCATTGTCACTTTCCTTTGTAAAATGTCTAACCGACAATGTATAAACCAAAAATACATGAAAAAAGCCATTTTTATTACTGCGCATGCGTATATGAAATAAATTTTTGAATTGATCTTATTCAGCATTGTCAATTATCTTTGTATAATATCAAGCCAATAATGTATAAATCAAAAATGCATGAAATAAAAACACTCACTCAAATCAAGATTGTTTAAGCCAACGTGTTATTAGCAATTTTCTGGTCTTGAATTTATTGTAGGGCACGAGACACGTAGGGCACGAAGGCACGTAGGGCACGTAAGGCACGTAGGGCACGAAGGCACGTAGGGCACGAAGGCACGTAGGGCACGTAGGGCACGTAGGGCACGAAGGCACGTAGGGCACGTATGGCACGTAGGGCACGTAGGGCACGTGGGCACGTCATTTAGCAGACTCTTTGTGTAAGGGTAAATAGAGAAACTGTTTGAAAACACTCGTCTATGTACTGCATATTACATATTGATATATTTTACTTATTTTGTTATACTGTAAAATATTAATATCAATCCCAGCTGCTAAGTTTTAAGATACTATTTATAAGTATCCTTAAAGATGTGTTAGTAGATTAAGTACGAAATAATTTCATGCTTATAAAATATAGTATTTTAGCTACGTCGTTGTAATCTAAGAAATCCTATTTAGTTAAAAATGGCTTCAAAATTCGGATTATCATTTGTCTTATATATTGATATATATTACTTATTTATTTTATCATTTTTGGTATATACCAGGAAAATTTTTCCTGAAGGACAAAATCACATATAAGTCTAAATACCTTGTTAGTCTAATACCCCTTGTTCATCTTTCCCCTTGTTACTTTACTTTTGGATACATAAGTCGCTTCTACGCCCAAACAACGTTTATGTGTCGTTGTGGTGTCAAATGGACGTGTTTGAAATGACATTGCAAAAGAGACGTTGTACAGATTGGGTAGACTATCGACGAAGTGCTTACATACTTTAAGATCGTGGTAAGATAAATAAATGCTGCGGTTGTTGATAAAATGTGAAAGTCAATATTACTGTTGTTTTGCAAGAACCCATTGACGTCAGTAATTTTCCATGTGAAGTTACCTCAATACACATTTCTCCGAATTTAGTTTGAATATGCGCACACAAAGTTTGTTATCGTTTCTGGTAGGTAAACAAATGTCAATTAGCTGCGAGAACCCATTGACGTCAGTAATTTTTCATCTAAACTTACCTCAATTGTTCTCAAAACAGGTAAGTATTAACCACTTAAGTGCCAATGACAAACATTTTTGTCATGGGATTTTGAAATTCTAATGGACCTCTGGGTAGATACCTAAGAGCTCCGCGACTCATGCACCAGGGAGCGGTCCCCGGTCAAGAAATAAACCTCACAAAAATTTTAAGAGAGCTAAAACGTAAAAGGACGGACTGTACTCAATCTTGGAACCATAATTGTATGTTTATTTCAAATCGTTAAGGAAATTTTCGAAAATACCCCAAAAAAGGTCCCAAATTCATGGGGTCAATTGTCTTCATAGCTTGTACCAATCCCGAGATATTCAGTTTTAAATTATGATAACGTCATCAGTGGGCCCATGTGGGTACCTGCGGACCCAAAAGTGGGTAGTTTCATAATAAGTGACCCGTAAACGATCGAGGAACCATTAAAAACTTTGACGTTCGATGTTATACAGTGTGTATCAAAAAAAGTATCCTCAAGTCAAAAAAGTTTTTTCGTGTATTTGTTCAAAAATGAAATATTGTTTTGCTAATTTTACATCAATAGAAAGCTACTTTTATGGTCTCTCTCCAAAAATATAATGTATAAAAATATTGGAGTTTATCTTAGAGAGTTTGTTAGCTTCTTTTTGAAAGATTTTATTTTGAAAGTATTTAATCTCTGTTCTGTATCTAAAAAGTGACACAGCCATGTATTCGTTTCGGCGACAGTACTACAGGCTTGTTTGGAAAGTTTACGTGATACTTCTTAGAGAAGTATATGTGAATGACCGAAGTGACGTAAAAGCTTTGTAAATTGTTTACGCATTTTTCTCTAAAAAACATGCTTTGCCCGGCAGCCTCAAAGTATTTTAATATTTCGACTTTTTGAGCCTAGATGTTTCTTCTGTAGTCATATACAACAGGGGCTGTATCACAAGGTGTCTAGAAGAAAAAGGAACGCTAAAACCATTTTAAAATCATCGATTTAATTTATGCACAGTGATTTGTGCATCGCAATATAAATCATAGCGCGTGACAATGTGACTATGATTTTGCATCTTTATCTTGTTTGTAAGAATCCTGCAATACAGTTTATAGCTTATGTCGTTTTATTTTCTGATAAAAAAATATTTTTATCTTTTGACTTTAGTATACTTTCTTCCTGTAAAAAGTTATGGCGAAATTTTCTTGTTTTATTTGCTTACACAGCCAACAAAGGTAGAACAAAATTAATTAATTTTTTTACCTGTGTTGGTGATGTTGCCTTAGCAATTACTTATTTTTACGGCATTTTCAGCCTTAAGTTCTTCATTTGAAAAAGTATAGTCTACAACCGTCTCATAAATTTTTGAGACTTATAGGGAACTTCCCACATTAGATTCATAAGTCAAAAAGTCTACAAATGTTCCAAGAAGCCTGAGAATATAGCCTAGAAGCTAGTCACTCCCGGTAAAATCAAAAACATTGATTAAACTGAATAGAAAGCTAATTATCGACATTCCCAGACTAAAAACTTTCAAATAATGGAAATTTTTGTGGATGATTTTTATAGTATAGTCTTTATCCACACTAAGACTAGAAATTTCTACCCTTCAAATGGTAAAAACTTCTTGTCTATAATAGAAAAAACTAGCCTAGACCTAATAATTTCTGAGTCTTTTAAAATAAATTATTATTTAAAAAACGAAAGAACTCACAGCCTGTTTTCAGGTCATAGAGAAACACCTTAAATGATTTAAAGAAACCGAAAAATGCGCGACATAAATTTAATAGATACATGTTTTAATTGAATAATATCTTTAATATGATTTTATACTTGTGTACTATGAAAATAAATCTTTTCCTTAAAAGAAGACAAATTAGTTGTGGGACAAATTTTTGCGAATTTTGGGAAGTTTGCTAGTAATCAAATTAAGCCTGGGCAAAACTTTTCCCTAAATTTCCCTTTTCCTTTTCCTTTTTCCCAAAATCGTTTCCCTAAAAATTTATTACAAGAGATAATTTTGGTCAAAATAAAAATCCAATATGCAATGTAATGTAGTTCCCAAAAATCTGATAAAGGGGGGGGGGGGGGGAGTGGAAAAAAGGATAAAAACACAATTTGTAAGGTAGAAAAATTGTGAACAAATTATCCATTAAAATAATGTAACAACAAGGTGAATTCTTTTTATATTGTAAGAATATATTTCAATTCTGTAAGAATCATCATTAGCTAAATACAAACAAATAAAAACAGATTAAAAAGTGTACATAAGTAACAAACTTCTTACAACAGACCACATAAAATTCTACTACAAAAAAAAGTCTCTGAAAGTTTAAAGAATCGTTAATTCGTATCAAAGCGCCCCCGTTAAAGTGATTTTTACCCACAAGAAATTAAAGGAATGTCTCCCGCCCTTGAAATAAAAAGTGGAAATGCCTCTAAAAAGTAATGTGGTTTATAAAATTCAATGTCTGTGCTTTGAAGCGTGCTACGTTGGCCGACATTTAACCACTCGAATTAAGGAGCATATGCCTTTTCGTGCACAAAAAATTGTCCGCTAATTCGAGTGTCCGCTAATTGCTTGTCCGCTTGTCCTTTCTGGTCCAGGGAAAGATCATTTTGAATTATGTAACATTCCGTTATTGATCGTTATCAATGGACAATGTATCTATTATGACGATTGCTCGTAATGTTTTTCAATTACTAACACTTGAAGATTTAGCAATTAAGTCATTAAAACTGTCAATAAACACAAAAGACGAACACAGTCGCACGCTTACTTCTCTATTTTAGTTTCTAACGTTAGTTCTTTTCGGGTGAAATGATAACTGATATTAATGTTAAAACCTTAGCTTATATAAAGCACTGCAAAAGTAAAACTCTTCGAGAAATGTAGATTTAACAAAACGTTTTTTGAAAGAAAATGGTTTAGTAGCTGTACCTTTTGACAAAGAAATTCTTATCTGCTTGATGTTGAACGAATCTTATCGAAAAAAAGTTAAACAAAATCATCCAACTACCATAGTTTGAGAAAGTCACCAGAAAACGGAGGAATGAGAAAAATCTCATAATTAAAGAAGAAGAAAAGGTATTATCGTTTTTGAAAAAGTTAAAGGCAAGATCAGTGAAATGCTATATGATAAACTTAAACCTAGTGACAGTCAAGTATCACACTTTTACGGTCTTGCAAAAGTTCATAAAGATGACGTTCCTGTCAGACCAGTGTTATCAATTCCAGGTGCAGCATACCAGAAAATTGCTGTTCAAGTCGCTGATTGACAAAAAGTGGTTGAGGAGTGCAACATCAACACTTCATCAAAGGCAATTACTGACGACCTTAAAGATGTTAAACTAAACGAGAATGATGAAATTGTTAGTTTTGACGCAAAATCATTATACACTAACGTACCTATCAACGAAGCAATAGATGATTGTACTGAACTTCTTTATTCTGGTAAATATAAAGCTCCACCTGTTGATAAAATAACATTCACAAATGTTGGAGATTTGCAGTTGTAACGTATTGATGTTAAATCACGACGGATATTATCGACAGATTGACGGTCTCGCGATTAAGCACCAATGGTTGCTAATGGCTGGTTAAGCAAATATGATCAATGAATAAAAAGAGACGCCAGTTTGTATGTCCGTTATATGGATGGCATTATACAAAACTGTTTGAAATTAATAATTATCATCCATCGTATAAACGTCTCCAGAGCTGGATCGTCCTTACCATTGATTTGGTACAGCAAAACCCACTGATACAGGTTTAACCATGAACTATCATGCGATTGCTCCACGTAGATACAAGAAAACGGTGGTGTCTTGAATATTGCACAGAATTCACAGAGAGTTCAGTTCATGGGAGAATTTTGATAAAGCCTCAAAAGAGGAAAAAAGATTCTTGTGGCTAATCAATAACCTCCTTGTTTGTACAATCCGACTATCAAATCTACACATAACCAAATTATGAAAGCTAAAAACGAAATATCGTCGTCAGAGGAACAGCGGTTTTCACAAGCAATAAATATACTTGCAAGCTACATTCTGACCTCATAGTTCAGGAAAACTACCTTAAGTGTATTAATTATTTTCGGGTAAATCTTACGAGATTCATTTTTGCGAATCACTATCAAACTGTTAAAAAAAAATTGCTGATTTATTGATCCACTTAGTGCCAATGACAAACGTATTTGTAGCTAATGGGATTTTAAACTTTTTTTGGTATTGGACCCATGGATCCGTGACCTAGGATCTCCGTTACCAATGCACCAGGAAGCGGTCTCGGTCAAGAAATAGACTATCTCCAAGGATTTCCACAATGTTGCAAATTCCCGGCACAAGAGTGGTTAATAAAATGTGTTTTGCGAGATTTTCTTTTATGAATCAAGCAAATATTATACAGCGATTCGGGTACTTAAATACTGAAATAAATGAGAAATTTGGTTTTGTTGAAAATATTTTGCGAGTGTTACTTTAGCTTTTAGGGGAATCCTTGGCCTTTAGATATTTTTTTAGGATTATTTGTTGTTAATTTGCCTTATAAAAACGAAAAAAAGAGAAAGATTCTCCCAAAATGCCACGATTGGATTTTCTCTCAATGATAACTCTTTAAAGAGTCAAATTTAAATCGAACTTTCTATGAATTCAGTGCTGGGGCAATGTTTTATGTTTCGAAGCAAAAAAAATTGAAAAGCTTTCAATATAGACTGCAGAATGAATAAGTAATGAATAAGTCATAACATACCGATGTTTTGTGCTATGCGGCCTGAATAAGTTTACTTTAAGTGGAGAAAATTTGGCGCGGATTTAATTTGGCGCAACGAAAAAAAATAGAAAATTTGACCCAGATTTAATTTGGCGCAACAGAAAAACTGAAATTTTGACGCCAATTTAATTCGCCGCAACTAAAACATTTTCGGTAAATTTAAGGAAGTATGAACGATTTAAAATTGTAAAACTAGATCAATAGTCACATTTTCTCACATAAACATTCACCGTTCAAAAAACAAAACAAAAATTTGGGTTTAATTTAACGCAGTCAAAGAATAGATTATTTTGGCATGGATTTAAATTGGCGCAGCGAGATGAATATTAAATTTATCGCAATTTTGGCGATTTTTGCCATTTTGCGCCAATTGCGCCAAAAATTCTCCCCTTAAGGTAGTAAAGTGCTGAAGTCGGCTTAAACTTGCAATCTTTGTATTTTTAACATAATTTTGCGCAATTTAAAGTAAAATCTACGCAGCTTGTAAAATCTCAGAACTCTATTTCCTAGTCGATAAGTCAACCTTCAACATTTCCTCCACCAAAAACGGAAAGTACTTTTCAAGTTTCTGAACCTTATTTACTTACTTAACTTACCTGAGCCTAACTTGAAAATAAAGACAACATCATGACGAAGTGTGGCTCAACTTTCGCTTCTCACTTGAATCTTTGACCGAAATTGGATCATTATGCAATGCATAAATTACGACATACTTTACATAAAACAATAGAGGAATAGCACGAGCGTCCTCCTTCTCTTTACCTTCTTGAAATCATCAGCGATTCTTTAAGGAGTAAAAAATACTTTCCTGTAGCAACGAGAGGTTTTTTGAGAAAAAAGGTCAAATAGAGTGTTGAAGTCAAATGTCCATATTAGGACACAATGAACCTAATTATCGCAAAAACTGCCTTTTTAAGGACATTTTCGGTTGCGAATACAATCACATTCGGGCTGTTGTTAACTTAGAGATTTTCAATAAATATAAATGATAACCACGTATATGTCACTGACGAGAGAAGAGAAGGTTGAAGTAGTATAAATTGCAAAAACATACTTCATAAGCCAATTGAGCAACAAACCACGAAAATGAATCCTGAAACAGTAATGACTATTGTCTCAGGTGTCTCAGTTATAGTCCTTATGAAAGTATTTATGTTTTTGGTTCCTCATAAGCCAGATGCAATAATTTCTATACTTTTTGCTATTTTGCCGAAGGCTATACTATCGAGAAACATTAAAGAAACTGGTGAAAATAAGTATGAAACAACTATTGTTGTTCACAACAAAGCTGTTTCTGGAGGCAGGATGAATCACCATTTACTCCGGATCCTTGTCGGGTGTACACACCAGGCTATTCTTACCTCGATATGGTCGTTTGGAACAATAGGTCTTATCAAATATCAAAGTGGCTGTCCGGCAACAGCTTCCTCAGAATGGCATTGCCAGGATCACGACGATAAAGTTTTATGTGATAAAAATATTACTGACATAAAAGATACATTTGTCTGTTCCGAGATAACTTGTGTAAAACTAGATATAAACATTGGAATAGGCATGGCAGCAGCGTTGGCATCTTTGAAAATATCTTTTTATGCTAATATAATTCTTTACCATGTTTCTTCGTGCGTTTTAGAAAAGTTTAAAGGAAGACGTTCCATCCTCGTCGTAGGGGTAATATTTACTGGGTTATTCATTGGTACGTTTATTGGATTTTATAAGCTCGGTAAGTCACTTTGTGTTGATACTTCCTGGTATGTCAAAGTACTGCTACCAATCTTTATTTCATATTTTTACGTAATTTGTATGTAGTCACTGCTCCCCCGAAAAGAAGAAGATGATGTCATTGTTATGGTCAAGAAAAAAATCGAAGCACCGGCAAATTATTAATGTTCAACTTCCAAAATTTCAAAATCTGGAAGGTCAGACTGAGAATGAGACATACTTCATTATTCCTTAATTAGTGATTTATGCTGTTATGGTTACTGGTTATTGATGCAAAATGAATGAGTAGTTTTCAAATCAACTTACGCCTATTTTATTGAGAAAAAAATGTATTCAAATTATCATAGAATCAAATTATCGACAGAAAATCATTTTATAAGCTTAATACATTATCTTTAATACGTTTTTTAGAGAAATAATAATTATCATGACGCATCATATGTGTCAAAATATAATTCATAATTATTACTCATAATTTTACATATTTTATTAAAATGATTTTATATTTTATCTTTGTAATGTTGGATTTGATTAGTATTTAGTTACTATGTATTTTTATTCCAACTCTAAATAATAAAATAAACAAAAAATAAATAAAAATATTGTTCATACGGTGCCACATGTCGGATACTAATGGAGAATATATTCAATTCTTTGAAAAGTTTAGAAAGCAAATAATAAAGATAACTGCATATTTTGGGATTTAAAAATAACTGATTAAATCAATATTTGACTACATTTATTTACTACCATACAACCTAAAGAAAAGTGTCAATAGAGTGCGTGGTATGCGCAAAGAGTGGGTTTCAAAACGAAAATTATAATTAATTTTCAACTTTTTTGTATTTGGTATTAATAAAAAACTACACATCTCCACTTTAAATAATAAAATAAATCAAAACTAATGACTCATTTGTTAATTCACAAATCTGAATTAAAATCATGCAGGTGATATTTTTAAAAGTTGAACTAATTTAAAAGGAAGATATCACAAATTGCAAAGTTTTTCAAACAAGGAAGTGAAGTTTTAAATGAAGTTTTTAGCAATAAGCCCAATAAGTTAACACCAAGTCAAAAGCACAAGTAATGCGAAGAAAAGATTCTGTTAGAGAAATCTCAAGATACCGACTGATAGGGCTCTTTGAAAAATGTTAAACTAGATATAGCTAACACTAAAATGCCACCGTCATATATTCTAAAACGGATATAGTTAATTTGCAATTTTATACAGACTATCCGGAAAAAGCTTTCGAAAGTCTGTCAAGGTTCAGTATAATACCTTTCAGAAATTATATTAACCACGATAGTACTGTAATATAATTGTAAAATTACAAACATGGATACTTTGGATAGTATGGACAGTATGGATGGTATGGATGGTATGAATAGTATGGATAGTATGGGTACTATGGATAGTATGGATAGTGTGGATAGTACGGATACTATGGATAGTATGGAAAATATGGATGGGTATGGATAGTATTGATAGTATGGATGGTATGAACCTTCATGACTATAATTTAGATTTGAAAATTAACAAATTGGTCATTAGATTTAATTATTTTACTATTTAAAGAGGAGATATGTAACTTTTTATTGGTACCAAAACTGAAAGATTTAATTCTTTTAGTTATTTCACAAAACAATTTTTTTTTTTTTTTCACTGTGCTTTTTTTTTTACCCTGTATAGCATTTTATTGAAATAGCGAAGTAGATACACGCAAAGTTTTTAGAAACGATTTTCCAATACTCAGTAGACAGAGCGGTGCTGCTTTTAAACTTCACAGATGGTAAATGACTGCTTCTTGAACGCTGTCTCACATATTCAAAAACCAATGTGCTTTTTGCCCGTGTGGTTTTGGAAGTTGGCATTTATAAATAATGTTTGTGGTTAACCCTACCTGTACTGGGTTATTTTGACTTCGGCAGTACTGGGGCGGGGGGGGGGGGGTAATATGATATAAACTTGAAACTTATTATGAAGTTAGTCCTCAATAATACTAGTAAAAAAATCATACTCAAAA
>JAUBWS010099387.1:0-10884 GCA_032270445.1 Darlingtonia californica | reverse complement strand
TTCAAAAGCAATCTCTGTGGTAACATCTCATGGATTATATCAGCACTCTCACTGTTAATGAAGAAATATGTATTTGTGAGCGTTCTAGGTATGTTATGTAAAATATGTTATGGGAAAAGTACTAGGCAGGGAAAATAAAATCGTGGAAAGTTTTATAGTCACTTTCAAAAACTTTGGTAATTTTTCCCCAATTTTTTTCCCCGATTAAGTATTTTCAAAAATTATGAAAATGAATTGGTCCTAGAGGCCATAAGTCTAGAACGGTATATGATTTCAATAAAATGTTATCATTGTGCATGTTAAATAGATTGCAGGCATGGCAGGGAGCAGTTCTTTCTCGTGAATTTCATCCACAGCATGCATCAGAGAAAGACTGTTAGAAATTTTATATATAAATAGGGCCTCAATTTCCCACTGAATTTTTACTCTGCTTTTGACAAACCAAAGTAACCACTAAAGTTCTCTGAACTGAATTGTGTTACTAGTAAATTTTATATTCATTCACATTTTATTTAGTCATATCATCAAAGAATTTCCTTCAATTCATGATGACAGAAGAAGATCGACTGTCAATTTTGGCACTCTCATTGCTACAAAATATCATTGAAGCTAATTGGTTTGTATTTGTTTTTTCATCTATTTTTTGTTGCGAGATTTCTTTAGTCACAAAGAAATGCTCGAGTCAATAGCGAGGTCAACTAGGCAATTCTAAATCGGTCAAGGCAGAGGCAGATTCTGACAAATAAGGCATATTTTTCAGAATTTGCACCTGCTTTAGCCCTCCAATATGCTTTCACTGGAGCAAATGGAGTAAAATTATTTATTTATGATTAAACAAACCGAACTCTACAACATCGTGCCAGCCAAATTAGACACTGATCCATTACCCTGCTCGATGCATGAAAAGCAAACCAATTTCAAAAGCGTTTTGCGTCGTAGATGACGGTTTGGCTCGACCTCCCTATGTTAGGATTGAAATTAGACGGGTTAAAGGGTTAACTTTCGTGGTTTTATTGGTCTCTGCAGAAAATGTAACGTTCCACTGAAAAAAGGGGGATCGAAATTACCGGGAATTTATTTGTTTAGCGGTAATTTTACCAGTACCTACTGGTAAATTACCAGTAAGTTAAAGGTGCTACTATAAACACCGGTACAGTGAATTTACTGGTAAAATTACCAATAAAAAAAACCCCTTTTCCTGTGGAACGAAACAAATGGCAAAATTAAAGTAAAACAGGGCACAATGCACCTGAACCTGCGAACTTAAACCGACGCGGAAAGTTAATTTTTTGAGGGACGTGGAATTATACCTATTACGATTGATTCTTTAAGCCTATGTTCGTTCGCGTTCCATTTTGATTAGGAGTTGGGGGTACTGGCGAAAAAAAGTTTTTATATCAGAATGATAGTGAAGCAGGGGCCGAGTGGTTAAGGCGTTGGACGCGTAAGCCGGATTCACGAGCTCGACTCCTTTATAGGGCTTTTTATGGTAAAATTTTCCAGTCATTTTTAATTCTTCATTTTGTACGAGGTCTGTCCAGTATGGCAGCAAGCAATCTCATTGATAACTGCCATGAAGAACTGGAATGGCTACCTTGGTAAATATAAAATCATGCAAATCATCCGTTCAGTCTTCCATCCAACCCATGAAAAACCCCATGTGGAGGAGTGTTTTCTTTTTAAACGGCACGCAATTGCTTGCCGGTTAAAAAAGAAAAACACTCCTTCATAATAGGGTTTTTACTAGTTTTGCCCACTGGGATGGTCATAAGCCATGTGAGAACGGGTCCGTATTTATCAGGATAAAATTTGACTTTTAAGCGACGTATTTTATCATGCCTCGGAGAGCCGAATGCATAACATTTCAGATGAACTGGCATACAAAGTCTCTTCAACAAAAGATACCAAGGTTGCTAGGTTTGTTGTTTTTATTTAATTGCCCAATGGGCAAAGGTAGAGCTCTCCTGTATAAGGAGATTTTCTATTGAAGCGAGACGCAAATTAGATGTCCCTTTAACTACATAACTAAATATCTCACTTGAATTACCATAATGGGAAATCTAAAATCTTCTTTATGAATAAAATTTCATACTGTGTATAAATTCATCTTTTATAATGAATAAAACCTCGCCTGAGTGAAAAATAAGTAAAAAGTGAAATAATCGTATAGTTGGCCTTTGGATAATGATCTAGTCTGTAAAAGTTGTTCAGTTACTGCATGGATCTGATCCTCGTACATTTACTTTAAGTATAATGGGTTGAGCCTTTTGGGTGAGAATAACCTTGGGCTTCGAGAGAGATTTTCGATGTAATGGTCGGTGGAAACTGTTTATCCTAAGTTTTCACACCTTTATAATATGTTGGCATGTCATTTTGCAGGTTCCAATCTAAGTGTATCTTAAAGAGAGAAAGACTCCACATCTAACGTTCACCCTTGTGCTGGAGATTCACACAGACATTCTCCAGCACGGAGATGAACATTCAGAGTGGAATCCATCTCCATAAGATTTATTTCGCTTCGATTTGGAATTGCACTCTCCAACCTACGGATGTTATATCTTTTTTTTCCAGGTTGTCAATATCTATTTTACTGAATCTACTTCGAATGTACTCTTCCTTACTCGACCTTTTTGTGACTAAGAGATACAGGTTAGTAGATTGGAAACTCAAATTTACGTTTTGGCCATTCATTTTTTACGTTTCGCACTTAGTAGAGGGGCCTTGACAAAAGCGAGCCTTAGTGAACGTGAGGGGGGGGGGGGGGGCTTGATACGTGAGGACGTTTATTTTATTTTTTCACCAATATTTAAAATGGATCTTTTTCATATTTATGAATTTACTGCTGAAATATTTTCAGATTTTACCAAATCTTTTACATTATCCTGACCGGGGACCGCTCCATGGGACATAAGTCGAGCTTCTATTATGTCAGCTGGGCTTCGAAGACCGTAGAAACGTTTTTTCAACCAAAATTTAGCAAAAGGGAGTTTCGGAGCTGCAGGGGATATCCCTGTTAGCACAAGACGTCGTTTTGACGTCGCTTGACAGTCGCAGGAACATAGAACGACGTCAAAACGACGGTCTTGTAACGGTACGCCTACGTATGTGCATGCAAGTAGAGAGGAGGCAACTTTTTTACATTATTGTGAAACCAATGTGAAAATCAATTTTGTTTTACAACACGTAAATCTTAGAAAAAAAAATAAACAGGGAGGGTTTCCCATAAGAGCGGACTGAGGGTTGGAAATCGTTCAGAGGGAAAATGAACGCTTACCCAGTGGGTAAAATCATGAAAAACCCATGTGGAGGAGTCTTTTCTTTTTAGGTTAAAAAGGAAAAACACTCCTCCACATAGGGATTTTACTAATTTTGCCCACTGGGTATTCGGGGCCTTAGTGTATCGATACTCTTCCTCAAAAACGTCTTTATGTTTTATCTGAACAGAGGATTCAAGACTTATTTGAATAAATGGAGAAGCAATGGTTTTGACAGGAAGATAAATGAGATTTACAAGATGTTGGAAATGAAATCTGATCAAATGAAAACATCACAGGTAACCAAGGTGTTGAATGGTTTTATGCCTAAATAGTTTCCACGTATAGTATGCCACGATAGTTTCCTTGCATGCGTTTCACAAAGCAGGCCACAACATAATATGTAAGCTAACTATAGTAGACTCTCGAAAAGTGGGATCTGGATAGATGGGACTTCATACGAACCACCATAACGACAACATTCGCCTAGCTGGAGCACTTTTTTTTCGTTTTGGGATAGTTCTTAGAAAAAACTGGGACGTTAGCTAATTTTGGCGTTTTGTAATCCTTCCCTGTGTGTTTTTGCTTGGGTCATTCAGTTTGGCACCACGAAACATAAAATGGAAATCTTGAACAGTTCAATATGTGTGTTGGTCACGAGAAAGGTCCTTCCTGATAGATTTCAAAGACTTACCTTTTGAATGCTGAAAACGAGTGGGGAAACCCATATCAGTGAAACATTGAAGTAGATTTCTAGTAGAATGTCTTATACCTTAAGGAGATAAACTATTTGCGAAATCCAATAATCGGGAAAACAAAGATTTTTAAAAATTTCCCCAAAATGGCATCAAAATATCTTGTGAAGTCGCGAAAATAAATCCACGGGAAATGTAAAAATATTTGACTGGGAAAAATATGGGTGAAAATTAAGGTAGGCTATCTTATGGAGAATTCTGGGCTTTTTTGCCCTAGACATGGTCTGTCGGCGTTTGTTTAAAAGTTTTCTTTTTTTATTGTTGCCAATGGTTTTGCAGTACTTTCACAAACATTTAATTTAATCAATAGAGAGGTCACAATGCAGCTATAATTATACAGTCTTGTTACCGTGGTTACACGACCAGGAAGAAGCTGACGGTTGCTGCACGTGCCATTTCCACATTTCAACGAATGTACCGTCAGAAGATGCATAGAAAACAAGAGGATAAGCAGAAACAACGACTTAATCAAACGAGGAAAGAAATAAAAGAAGATCGCAGGAGAAAGGGATTTGTAGAATCTAAATATAAGCAGTTGAAGGTACAGAGAATTTATTTTTTACATTATGAAGCGGTGGAATAGCGGTATGATCAAGCGCTCAAAAATATTGCCAGCTTCTGAAATTTGTGACCAATTTTCTAAGGGTATATTTTCCACTCGTTGAAAATTACTGGTTTGTTTTAAAGTCTCGAGTGGAAGATTCAAATTTGGCATACAGAATATTCAATCTTCACTAATTTCAAACATGTTATTTTTTGGGTGTTTTGGCCTGCTTTAGAGGGCTATATATTTATAATTACAGAAAGTACGGGAAAAAGATTATATAATGGAAAACGGTTTTTAGTATAAATTAACATTTAGTTTATATTGTTACCCGACCGGTTCGCTCTCCCGAACGCGAATTCGAAATGATGTTTGTGAAGTCAGGATCTTTTTTATAAGGCTCGCAATTTCAGTGAACTCTGCCACCGCGAAACCAGAATTTTTTGTATAAGGCTCGCAATATCAGTGAACTCTGCCACCGTGAATAGAATGTTCTAAAGAAGAATGGTGGTGTATAATGTCTATGAACTTTGTTACCCGAATTAAAGAAGAATGAGCGAAGAAACATTCTGGTCCAAATTTCAAGTCAATAGCATTTGTATTTCATGAGATCTATGGTAGTTTTACGGCGTAATAGATAATAGATCGTTCTACTAAGGGTTAAGATAGCTTGTGATTTCTTCTATCAAGTAGGAAAATTTAAACTGTTAATACGTTGTGGTAAATTATAGACCGCTGTTTTTTCGGAGAGTTTAAGGTTGCACTTGATATGTAGCTTTTTTTGGAAAAAATTAAAGAGGGTTTACTAAATCTACGAAGGGGGTTGCGGGAAACTAAGAGCAAAATTCAAACCTACTTTTGTGAATTTTGCGTATATCACGAACGTAGGTCTTGGTTTAGCTTAGGGTTCATGAGAATCTCTCGAGCGGTTAATGAAACACTGCTGAGTAAAGTGATAAACTCATTTAACAGAAAGTAACAAATGAAATAACTTTTGTTACTAGTCTAGGGTTCATGAGAATCTCTCGAGCGGTTAATGAAACACTGCTGAGTAAAGTTATAAACTCATTTAACAGAAAGTAACATTTGAAATAACTTTTGTTACTAGTCTAGGGCTCATGAGAATCTCTCGAGCGGTTAATGAAACACTGCTAAGTAAAGTGATAAACTCATTTAACAGAAAGTAACATTTGAAATAACTTTTGTTACTAGTCTAGGGCTCATAAGAATCTCTCGAGCGGTTAATGAAACACTGCTGAGTAAAGTGATAAACTCAATTAACAGAAAGTAACATTTGAAATAACTTTTGTTACTAGTCTAGGGTTCATAAGAATCTCTCGAGCGGTTAATGAAACACTGCTGAGTAAAGTGATAAACTCAATTAACAGAAAGTAACATTTGAAATAACTCTTGTTACTAGTCTAGATCTTTTTTTTTACTAGTCTATTGAAAGTATTCCTGCCAAAACTGTCGACACATTTTTACGCCACGTGGAGGAAGAATCAGCCAGGAAGATCCAAGCCACTTGGAGTGGTTGGAAGGCAAGGAGTCTTTTGAAAGATTTGGCTCCTCATTTAAAAAGGGAAAAAGCAATTGTTATGATACAACGTCAGGTGAGTTTTGCCTGAAGAGAAAATTTTTGCGAGAAGTGATCTTTGCGGACACCTCCATAAGACGGACAGTAAGTCGAAGAACGGAACGGAATCATTTACCGAAGAACACATTCATAATAATTATACAGGTGTCTGGAAAAAAGTATGACTGGTTATTCACTGTCTTTATAATAGAAATATTTTGTAGACCATTTACAAAGCAATTACCTATTTCACATCATTAATTTTCATATGCAGTGTATTTAATGAAAGATATGAGTAGAAATTATTTCCATGATTTGGACGGTAGCAGATGATTACCTCTGTTCGCAACATTATGATTTTTGTATGTAAGAAAAAGTGTTAGGAAAAAAAGGCAATTATTTTGTATACTTTTTTCCTGACACCCTGTATACTTTGTGGGTCATTTTTCCAGCGTCCTGTACACTTTGTTTTTTTATAAGAATACTTTTTATAAGAATCACGAGGCTCAAAATCGTGAAAAAAATTAAGAATATCATAAGAATCATGTCCAGGCTCAAATTCAAAAATTTGTTTAAAAAAATAGCCTTTTTGGAAAATTGTGTCATCAATTGTGATTGAAAACACAATATTGATTATTGAGGCTGATTTATGTAGGAAAAATTAAGAGTCATTTAAGAATATTTGAAGGTCAATTTGGTCGAAAACTTAAGAATCACAAGGCTCACTTCTGATTTCTGTAATTCTTTAAAAAAAAAAGTTTATGCGAATGTAAGTTTTTTCTGGTATTTGTAACAAAAGCAAAGCTTATGTTATTCTTAAAATAATCTTGAGATTCTCCATGATGGTTTACAAAAGATAAGTAGGGAAAAACTGAGGATTACTCATTTTTGAGAGGTGGGAAGTATTTTTTCAAACATGAAACATAACAAATTGTACGTTGATGGTCTCATTGAATTAGTCCTTGGGATTAATTTATTAGAAATATTTTTGTATATGCATATTTATGATTATAATGATTCTTATTCAAATCTTATTACATTCTAAATGCCAAATTACGAATCAGTTGATGATTTGTAAATATAATATATTTTCTACAGTATTTGTTTGGAATAATCTTTACTAAAAAAAGTATGATCCAATGCAGCTATGTTTTTTTTTTAAGTTTAATGACCGTACTGTTTATATATTTCAATTAGAAATTGAAGACTGGTCATTAATAGAAATCGAAGAAGTTTTTTCGCGAAATTTTTTCAGCTTTTTCATTATTCTTAATTTTCAGGTTCGGCGTTGGCTCTCTAGACTGGAGAAAAAGCGGAAAGAGGCTAGATTGGATATGATTCCTGATGGATTAACAGATGATCGAAGGGTTGAGCTTCAAAATGTTATTGTCAATATAAGAGAAAAATTTCCGGTTTGTTCAGTCTTACTCATTTTGTATTTTCCTTATCCGACAAAAATTGTCAGACAAAAGTGACGAAATTTTCCGGAGTTGACAAAAACCACCTCATTTGTTTGTTGCTTTAAAGTATTATAGACACTTTGATTCGCGTGATGTTCATTTAAAATGATGTTTTGAAAACTTGAATTTCGTCTTATTTGTCCAACGCAAAATTTGTCCAACATCTTTTTGTCCAATGTTGTGTTCTTGCCAATACACGTATGACGGATGTCGCGTTGTTGTGTGTGGTCGGAAATCAGTAATTTTCATTGAGAAGGGCGGTTTTATTGTGATTGATTATTGATAATTTTAATTAATTATTTATCATTTTAATTGATTATTTAGAAGGCATATTGCATGGTTTGAATCTAATAGGGGAAATATTTTCGCGAAAGAGATTGACTCAAATCTTATCTATAATTTTTAATAAATTGCAAAATGGATTTCGCTCATCGCGAATATTTCTTTTCGTTGAATCCTGATGAATTTCATTTTCAGAAAACTGACGTGGATCAAAAAGAGTTGGAGGAGTTACATCATAAGGTATCAAATTTTACTGTTAGGTATATAAGTGCCAAGGAAATGCTTAATTATTGCATAAAAAAAAATATTTTAGCGTCAAGCTTTTATGAAATTGATTACGCACATATAGGACAAAATTGGATTGTCGGCAGTTATCGACCTGTATTTGACTTCATGCGACGGTATATAGGAAAAGGGAACATAAAGCCAACCATAATTTACTCGTTTACCTCTCAAAATCATGAAAAACGTCATCGGAGGAGGTCATTTCTATTTAAGTGACACCCAATTTGCGTGTCGCTTAAATATAATTGCATTTCCTCCACAGACGTTTTTTAGTGGTTTTGCAAGAGGGTGGAGTGTGATCGCGGTAAAAATATTGACCAATTTTTCATTTTTGGATGTTTTATCTACACGGGTATTCTTTGAAAAATGAAAATATTTTAACTCACATGATATTATTCATATTAACGGCTACCGGGTGTCCCAAAAAATGTAGCCTTTTGTAAAGAATGTCAGAAGAATTCTTCAAAAGCACCGCAAATTAAGATAATAAAGATACTAGATAATTGCTTTACAGTTGCTAATGACATTTTTACGAGAAGCTACATTTATTTGGGACACCCGGTAGTTTGATTCAAGCTACACTAGTTTCGTGGATTTGCCTCGTTGATAAAAAAAGATCTTCGATTGGTGTTAATAACCAAGCAGAATTTTAACAATTCATTGCAGTGATCACATTTTGGCGATGACTAAAGTTTGGCAACCCCTCTCTAAATCGCCTGAAATGTTATTTCTTGAGAATTCTCTGATATTTCTCAAAATTTAAACATAGATTTCTGGACAAAGTAAAGAGAGAATCTAATTAACTTTGGTATGAAAATGAAGTCGTTTTATGGTCTTTTAGAAAATATACAGGTTGAATGGCCGACTTTCAAACATTCAAGAGTTAATAGCCGCCAAAGGCATAGCGGTATTTTGGTCAAATTTGAAATTTAAATATACGTAATTCATGCTCTAAGAGTTAAATTCTCCCGTTTTTATCGTTTATCAAAAATTGAAACTACATAGTTCTGGTGTTTATTTCTTCTATTTCTTAAAGGCACACCATATACTAAACAATCATGTTGTTGGTCTCCGTGCCATGCGCAGACGAGATGAACATAGGCGGGCACTACTTGGGCAGCTGTCTATCCAATCAGATTTATTTTCACGTATGCCGAGTATAAATTCAACCAATCAGGACATAATCGCCAGGTTTAGCTCCCGGTCAACGCCGGTCATGATGGCAGCACGAGACAGACACGTGGCTCAGATTAATGACCTTAAGAAGCCATGGTGGGAAAAATTATCTGAAGACAGCGCATCGTCTGACTTTGTTGGCGAGGGTAAAGCAAATCCATTAGGTGTTAACTCTTCGTATATCACTGATTATGAGAAACTGTTCTAAATTTAGGAGGCGAGACGAAGAATGTTTTGGTTAGACATTTTATTAAAGTGGCAAATTCCCATGGGTGCTCGTATTAGTGTCTTTTTATATAAAGAGTAGTGACATACTGTTATCTGCTTGAGTGATTTCGATTTTCACAATATTTAGATCCTCATTTGACTCTCAAGTAGTAAGACCTTAGTAAGTGGGCCACCTGCAAACTTCTGTAACAGCGTTTACTGAAGCCTGGTCCCACTAAAGCGCAGCTAGAGGCAAGCTTAACGCCAGATTCTTTTGGCTATTTTGATTGGCTTAAACCTTTTCTGGAAGGCTTAACGCGGTGGTATTAAGCTAAACACCGCCTATTTGCGTTAGAGTGGGGACCAGGCTGTACTGTTTTGGGTCCTAAGAGTGGATAGCTTCTACAAAACGTTCGGATACTGTAACGTAGAAAGTTTTTGTTCGCTGTATATTTTTGGTAGCTCCCTTCACGGTCCTCCCCGAGAGTATTATACTGTAATCTACTCCTAGGTGGTTAAATTCCTAGAAAAATTTCATCTCAGTGAATTTATCCTAAATTTCTCTGATCACCATGTGATTACTACAAAATGAGCTTTCTAACGATATCAAATTCATGTTGAGAAGAACCATATGAAAAGTATCAATAATTAATACTTAAACAATTTTTTGAGACACACTGTACAAAGATAATTAAAATGATACAATTGGGATTTTGTTGTCAACAGATTTGAAAACGAGACCAGACTTGAAAACAATGATCTCGGAAAAGGTCTATTTCAAACTGATTTAAAGTAAAAGATAATATGTTCACAGATATTATTATTAGTAGATTATTAGAAATTTTTTAAAACAATGTAAATAATATAAAAAACCGAAGGAATGTACATATATTGAATATTTTAAACTATAACTGTTACAAGAGTGTATATAATAGTAACTTGTTAACATAATAGCATAGGAAAAGTTGATAAATTGAGAATGATTCATAATTCTTTGAATCAGCAAAACATTGTTGAAATGGATTTTTGATTAACTGAATGGTAATTACGCAGTAGCGTAAAAGTTAAAGGTTTAAAAAATGTGGAATATACGGATAGTTTCCACCTGTAAGGTAGCTTCGAAATACCACTTAGGGCCCGAAAACCACGAAATTCAGTTTTCACTCTCTTTATGGGTCTTGATTTCAACTTATTTGAACGAATGTTTCAAAAATTGAGGCAAAAAAAAACACAAGCCTTTACTTGTACATTAATTCTTTTAAGCCAACAGGACTCCACGACGTCTAGCTTAGTATGCTTAGCATTTTATATCTATATACACTAAAAAATATACTTAAATCCTCAT
>JAUBWS010099376.1:0-10884 GCA_032270445.1 Darlingtonia californica | reverse complement strand
AAAATGTTCCAATTATCAAGCCTGAGCTATTTGCATTCGTATGTCATTCGTATGTCACTCGTATGTCATTCGTATGTCACTCGTATGTACTCGTATGTCATTCGTATGTCATTCGTGCGTACTCGTATGTCATTCGTGTGTACTCGTATGTCATTCGTATGTCATTCGTATGTCATTCGTATGTCAATCGTATGTACTCGTATGTCATTCGTATGTCACTCGTATGTACTCGTATGTAGTTTTACCAACAACTGTTAAACACATCACTTCGAAATTTTATTTTGTTAAATTTTGTTAAAAAATGCAGTCTGATTCCGAGCAGTATTTATTCAAGCAGCAAATGTCGAAGTAGTGGAAACGAAGCAGATTCTGAGGGTTAAGAAGTTTTAAGATATGGATGAAATAATTGTTAATGATAATGAACAGCATCCTCAAAAAATTGACGTTTTGCCCTTGCTTTTTTTTTAATTCACTCGGCTTTCGCTTTTGTAGTTGTTTATCCTTGTTGTAAGCAAATAATGCAGGAACAGCTTCAGTCTTCAGCAGGCGTCGCGGTGCCAACCAAGGGAGTTCGTTCTAAAAACAAATAAAAAGAATGGAAAAGCTAAAAGATAATTATTTTTGATAAGATATAAAAATATTTTTTAGATAAGAGAACTTTCAGCCTCAGTCTAAAAGTCTAGTGAGTCTAAGATCAAAATCCTCAGTCTCGACTTTCTTATAGACAAAGTTCTAAAAAAGCGTGTCGAAGTTAAAAGACGAAAGATCGAATAAAACATACATATATAAGAACAATTTTGTTACCTTCAAATCTATTTCAAAGCAATCTTCTGTAAAGCGCAAATGGCATAGCCTCTTATGTTTTGATAAATTTTCCCTTTTAATGTTTTGCAACCACTTTTTTTTGAGATTTGCGTCTTTCGGTAGTCCATAGAAACTTTTGTTTTTCCTCTATTTGCCATAAAAGTCTTACTTTTGCAACCAACTGCGATACACCAAGGCATTATAGATGAAAAATTTTGTTCACGATAAAACTTTATAACAACAAAAATATATTCACTTTGAAATGATTCTCTTTTCTCTACTCTCTTCACTGATTTTCGTTTAAACTGGGAAAGGTGGACCATTTGGTCCCCCAAGTTAGTTTTTTGGTAATAACTTTTGAACTAGTTAGGCTATGATGCTGATATTTTGTGACTTTATCCAAAAACTTTGTGAAAACATTTTAGTGAAAAAGATTTTTTATTGGAATTACTCATCTTGAGCATTAATCAATTTGTCAAAGGCAGTGTAAGTGAAAAATGAAATTTTTGAAAACTATCAAGTATGGTCATATTGTATATCATTGTTTTCGTTTTTTCAAGCAGAATTCAAATTTTGACTTTCATTTTGCTGATTTTTGGCATGTATTGCATGTCATCACTTTAAATGATTTTTCAACAAATTTTTTTTCATGAAAGTTGTTACTGTAATATATCATTTTGCTGCAAATTGAAAAAGGTATTCTTACTTACTGAAATGTTACAGAAATCGAAGTAAAAATATGAAAAACATCTTTCAAATGTGAGATTTGGAAACAATAATACTCATTTTGACATGATTTCATTGACTAATGATGTCATTAAACAAGTATTGTCATCATTAAAAATCATTTCTGTAATGAATATTATTATCTGACTATGATATTTATTACTTTCAAAAAAGGTATAATAGCCTTTGTAAGATGAAATTAGCAAGTCCTTTTTAGGTAAAAATTGGGATAAATGATCACGTCATCCAAAACATTGATGACGTAATCAAATGTTTTGACAAAAACTTATTATTTTAAAGTAGTTGACGTTCACGCCAAGTTTCAAGTCCACAACTATTATATCAAGAATGTTACATAGGGGGGTTACATAAATTGTCCCTCCCCAGCATTTCATTGTCCCTAAAAGCCCAGCTCAAATAGGGTTAAAAAATTTACAATGTACAGAAAATGTAGAACTAAAATCAATTATCAAAACATAAAAACTTAAATTCGTTGATTTTCCTGCTATATAAAAGAAGAGTTTTGGTACTGCCTTTAGCTTGGGTATCCCGCTGCTATTATTTATAAAAGAACTTACTGGAATGCTTCCATATACATCAGCGACACTCTTGACAGCACTACTATGTAGCAGCACAAACTACTGTAGCATTTTTTATAAATAATCGGCTGGACTCCCATGCTAGTCCTGTCTTAAACGTAATAAAAACGATGAATTGAAGTGTTGTTGTATCAAATTTATCAATACTTTGCCGTTCTTACAGGAACACTCAATTTCGACATTCATTCGACGATTTGACGCCTGAAAATTTTCCAAATCTTTGATAAAGCCTGTTACAATAAGATTGACTGTTACCAGATTTTTACATTTTTCTCAGGGTATACTAAACACTTGATAAAAAATAATGGCTCGTTTGAGAATTCAGAATGGAATAATATTACACAAAAAAAATGAGGAAATTTGAAATTTGAAATTGAAGAATATCAATGAAGATGAAAAATATAAACTTTTTTTTCCATTTAAGGTTGGTTTAAGACTAAAACTCAATTTAAGTATGTAATTAATTTTATCCATAGCTTCTGTAGTTTTAAATCTACAGCCTGTCATAATAGGCCAAAAATAAGCAAAAAAGGCCGAAATAACCCTGTTAAGAAGGGATGTGAATTCAAAATCATAAAAGCTTCGTGTATGTGCATGAATGCATTGAAATTATTTACTTCCCGCTCAAGATGGGCCGGGCTTATTTACGCTTACATTAAGTGTCTTTTCTTTGCAGAATAATATTCTGGCAACACGTACGTTCTAATAAACATAATTCGTCTTGAAACAAAGCAAATATTAAAATCTTTGTTTACTCTTAGAATGCGTCTTACCTTAGCGGAAGACATTCTCCAGAACTTAAATATCGTGGTTGACGAGTTCAAAATTAGCAAGCTTTGTGTAAATTATCGTTGCGCTTGTTTCGAATTGGAAAAATTTTATTTATAAAAATAATAAAAATTTGAATCAAAGGAAAAATTGTGTTTCAAGGAATAAAGTTTTGAGCAATTTTACAAGTTTCGCGGAATTTGATTTTGCGATTTAAGGCTAAAATCCCAAGAAAAAATGCCATAAAAATTTCACCCGAAAAAATTTCTTCTCTTAAGGTATATCTATCATGAACTCGTTAATTCAACTCACTTCTTGGAACCAATTGGATGTTAACGATACATATTCTGCCACTAATGTCACTTTCCAACTACCGCGAAGGTAGACCGAATAGAGATTAAATCCAAGACTAACATTGCTATACCGCTATCGACCTGTCATTACACTAATTCGTAGTGGACCTGAATCCTACGAACCCATAGGGTTGTCATCAATTTAATGCATAAACTCACTTTTCTCCGGAAAGTATTCTGACTTCTCTAAAGTAAAAATATTTTGGTCACGGCAGTACATTAACCATTTTTTTCACGCGTACTGATTTTTGCGATATGGCTTTATTTGCTTTTTCCGTGCGAATCAATTTTCACGCAGGTCTCTTTAGTTCAAAAAATGGAAATTTGATTTTTCAAAGCTGAATACTAATTCTAATAATTAAAAGAGACTGTGGACATGCATGAATCGTTGCAATACATTGAAATTTTAAAGTTTCCCCTCAAGTTGGGGCGGGCTATTTACAGAAAGTGTCAACATGAAAAGTTAGTTAAAAAATGGAGATTTTATTATTTTTTATTTTGATGTTTGTTCTTGAAACCTAAAGACAAAAAGAAATATATAAGGTGATAATTAGAAAAGATGATAATTAGTCATTTGAAAACCTTTCCCTGAAGTAAATTTTTTCACGCATAAATCTTTGCGTTTTCACGCATGAAACTCTTTTCCAGGGTTTTGTATAATATAAACTATAAATGTGAAGGTCTGTGGGACAAAAAGTCAACCACAATTTGCTTGTTTACCTCTCAAAATCTTGAAAATCGTCTGTGGAGAAGTGCTTTTCTATTTGAGCGACACGCAGCTCAAATAGAAATGAACTCCTCTGTAGACGTTGTGAATTTACCAGCAGGTAGATTGTGATCGCAGTAAAATTGTCCAAGCCCCCTTTTCCCATAGACTGTCACAAATTTGATTTCCAACGGCCCGAGGGATAGTTGGAAACCGTTTGCCTAACTCTAATAGAAAATGATGTGTTTCCACTACAAATACCACTAAGAAAAATAAATATAACGACATAAAGATATTAATTTCATGGGCGAACATAACTTAACACAATGCAAGTTGAATACAGCCACATATCAATTATGGAAGGACATACTGTGTTTTCATTGTGTGTTCTTTTAATACCAAGGGAGATAAGTTAGGAACTAAATATTTTTAAATTTTCGGTCATATGTTATCTCTTTCTCAGACATTTTATAAATTTATAATATGGAGATAAGAGGCCACCATTGTAAACCAAATTTCTCCTAAAATACCTGCAAAGAGCCTTCTGTAATCAACAATGAGGAACCAAGGGTAATTATAGGCTTATAAAGTTTGAACAATTTCAATTTCATTTTCGTAAAAAGTTGTTTTTAATCTGTCATTACTCAAGGTCCTGCCTCCCTGCACGTACCTACAAGAGGGCCATGTGGTTTTAACGATAAGCAATAGCGCAAATACTATAAGCATGCATAGATGCATTGAATTTTCTTAGTTTCCACTCAAGTTTGGGCGGACTGATTACATAAAGTGTCAACAGGAAGACTTTTTTAATAGGCTAATTTACTCTTCGCTGAAGATTTTACTCCCCAGGGGGAAAACGGGTATGTGAAATCCCTACAAAGGATATGTTTTTTTAAGTTGAAAAAATGCAATGTAACACTGTCATGGCTCTACCAAAATGCACTGTAAGGGTTTCAGGGTTTAGTTGTTAAGCACCTGCTTTGTAAGGCTTTAATTTACGATCGTAAAATTTGTAGCCCGCCCCCCCCCCCCCTGTTTTTCTCATTTAGTGAAAAATGTATCTATAGTAACATGGTTTGAATAATTTTCATATAATTATCAGCCTGTTAGAGACTTTACTTCATTCCTGGACAATCAACAGGGGTAACAGAAGAAGAAAAAGAAGTTAATAGAAATTCAAGTAGCGTACACTTTATTTTTTCTGTTCGCTTTTTAAGTAGATAGACGTTCTGCGAATTTATTCTTTGTTCAGCTCAAATATAATGCTACGTTGCAAACGATAATGCAAAGCTCTTGGTGTACCTCGATGCCATAGAGAACATCAGTTTCCTTTTCAATTACGATAGACCAAGGATAAAGATCACTGAGGTGCAGCGCTACACATACCCAGCTCCAAGTAGCTCTAATGCACAGATTAGATTTACTTTCACTGCACGAGGGTCGGTCTCGAGCCAAGAAACTTTCAATTGCGAGATAAATGCTCTATCGGCTGAGCTATTCGATTCTTCATCAATCATTAAAATCATTAGTCATTAACAAATTTGGGGTAGCTTCAGGCGCAGATACAGAGGGGTAGCAATCTTTCAGGAGAAGAGTGATGGGTGGTTAAAAAATAATTATCTTTGAAAATGTTGGGGACACTGCACACGTGGATCAAAAATCATTGGCATCCAAACAATGGTAGAACCTAACCAGGGTGCTGGAGACGACACTGCATTGAATAGTGTCCGATTCTTCTGTGGTTAATCAAAAAACCCACAGGACAACAAGAGAAATATATTTTCAAAATACAAGTGTGATTTAATTTTGTTTATTTTGAAATATATATATTTATGTAATACGATATAGTGTAATAAAACTATATTATGAAACAAACTTGAATACATTTCTTTTCTCCCGTAAATGCCGTGGCCTAAATCTAAGCTGCCCATCTCTATCCATCAGCAAATAAGACAACACTCGGGCGTATAACGGCACGTCCTTTAGATTTTCGGGATTACACGCGGGAAAGCAAAATTTGAAAGATTTTGAACGCGGGAGTCTTTTTTGACGGATTTTTTATGGAAAGGCAAACGGGAGCCGAAAAACAGGAAAACAAACTAAGCTCACGAGTCGCCATTTCTGCGGTAGTGTGCTGTTTATTTGTTTTAAAATCTTGTTTATATCTTGGTTTATATCGCAATACAAAACGATATTGTTGTTGTTGACATTGTATCAACTTCTATTTAGTGATTTTTAATGGTAGGTATTGAACTTGAAGGTTTGTAGCAATAGCAAGAGTTCAATTTTCTTGTCAAATGTCAGTTATATACTTATTTGAAAAGGTGTGATGCATTATTAATTAATCATACTTGAAATGGTAGAATAAGGCACACCTGTAAAATTAATCCTTTATGTGGAGACAGATAAAAAATTCTTCCAGCAGCCCAGTCATTTTGTAGTCATTTTTGCTTGCTGTTTCATGGCTTTTATTTATAATATATATAAATAAAAAAGGCCACCAAAAATCCTCACTGTAACTAGTTTTTGTTTGGCTGTAAAATAGTGGCTTCCACGGCACTTAAGCAAACATACTGGTGTGTCTTGTTCACTATCTGAAGTTTTTAAGACTGCAGAACCATACATATGGAAAAATATGTAAACCACAACGTTGATACACCGGAGAGTCCGGTGAAAATGATATAAACAACCCTGCCGATACACCGGACAGTCTTGTGTTGAAACATTATCATGAATTACATTGGACAAAACATCCAGCGTGAAGTATTAAAACAAAAAATATTTACACTGGACATTTTCTCAAACATGTTTAAATACACCGGTGTAGATTCTGATATGCACCAACCGACCGGACAGGTCCGGTGAAACTGTAAGTCTGGTGTAAATTATGGAAAAAAAAACCATAAATACACCGGACATTTCAGAAAAAACAAAGGACTGTCCGGTGTATCGGCAGCGCCGTTTGCCCCATATTGATGGTATTAACCTGATATTCAAATGTTTCAAAATTCTAGCCGACATGTTAATCTTAAACTCTACTGTAAAGTTTGCATGGAAAATAACATTTGAGGAAAACAGACGTACCGCTTTCATGACTTATCCCAAAAATATTGAGAGATGCCAAAGCGCCAAAACCACGTTTTTTGCTTACGTGGCTCCTCATACGGTCAAGAGGAAAAAAACCGCTATATTCCTCTGAATGTTTTTCTTAGCCTCGTGCCTTTGATCTTTAGCGTGCCAGGCAGAAGTTAACCAACCTGAATATCAGGTTAGATGATGTTGGGTTATGTCCAGTGTTTGAAAGACCCTGCCATCAGTGCCGATGACACCATGATATATACATAATGTGTGAGTGTAATTGTAAATGTTAAACGTCAAAATTAGAAACAAAAACGAGGTACTATATGTCGGCATAAATGTCATGCCAGAATTACACCGGTCATCACCCGATTTATATCTGCATTTAATGTAGTTTTGCTATTACAGTCATAAAAAAATTCAAGATATCAAAATGTGAAAACAAAGAATTCTAGTACTCTTTGGTGCTTAATTGACGTCCTTCCCTGCTAATGAATTTTTGGGAAATTTACCCACAAAATTTTCGAAAAATTGACATGATTTTGTCAAGTTAACATCCCCTATTAAGCTAATTTCAAAATTTTGGTTCCACCCACCCCGCTTATTCCAACCCCCCTTCTATTAGGCAACAGAGAGTATAACTCTTGTGGTCTGTGTTATCTATGCCTTTACTAGATGTTATGTATAGTTCAATTAAAGAAAAAGTGCCTCTTGCTAACAGGTAAATCAATTTGAAGCACAGAAATACATAATAGCCATTCAATCATTTTAAGAGGTTTTCCTTAAAGTATTTTTCCTTAATTTGAAAAAAATTGATATTCAAGTTCTTTTTAGTTTTTCTTTGAAAATTTATCCCTGTATTAGCCTGGCTAATCCATGTTAAGTTTTCTATCTTCTCTCATTTACCAAACAAGGAGGAAAACTGCCCGTTCTTTTGCCCTACTTAACCATTAGTTGGCGGAAGAATGGGGCGGGATATCCCATCAATCGTGGTACCCCAAATGAATTGTCAAATTGCCTGAACCGTGATTTTTTTCAGTGAAAAAATACCCTACTTTATGCAGTAAATTAATTTGAATAACTGATCAAAATACCATTTTAACCAATTAGATTTTTTTGTCAAAATGTGCGGTGCCTCTCATTGCCAAGAGAAGGAATTTGAAAAAGCGGATTTCGCCTTTAAACTTCATTTTTTTAACAAAATGTACCTTCCATCTTGCCCAGTGTAAATTATGCATTTGAAATACTGATTATATATACCGTTCAATTTTTTTCTATGAAAATGTACTTTTGGTGATCCAGTAACTGATTTGAATAAAACTGTTTTCATTTCAACCGTTAAATTTCTTATATCAAAATGTGCCTCGTTACCGTTCACATTTACTGCATAAGGAGAGGCAAATATTTTCAGTCAAAATGTACTTCTCCTTGCCCAACAAATATGAATCTGAAAAAGACTGAAAATACCTTAAACCTTCGATTTTTTGTAAAAATGTACTTCTTGTTACCCAGTAAGATGATTTGAAAAGAAACTGAGTATTAAGCCATGCAATTATTTGCACTGATATTGTGCCTATCGTTTAAATCAGTAAATGCATTTTATGAAGCTCATTTTCCCTTAACTGTCAAAACTTTTTCAGTCAAAGTGTGTGTAAATAGATTCGAAAACCTGCTTAGCTTAACTTCTGTTCAATTTTCTGTCAAAATGTAGTTCTCATGACCCAGTAAACGAATTTCAAAAAAACTGATTTTACCTTATTCTGTTCATGGTGTAACTTCTTCTAATTCTGAATGTTACTTATATATAAAGCGAAAGGATCTGGTTGAAATTAGATTTTACATTTATATCTGAAATTTTACTCTGTTGTCTGTGGTAATTAAAAAAGATAAATTTCAAAAAATCATTTCTAAAAGTCATGTATTTTTCAGTTGTCTGATTTTAAAACTTTTTCTTCATATTAAATTCCCTAGCTATATTTGACATTCATTGAAAAGGAATTAAATGAATGTTATACAAAGATTATGTACATAAAATGAAGTAAATGTAGCTGTTGTCGGCCTCATTCTAATTATTATGGTTGAATTTTTGTCCAATCTTCATTATAGCAAGCAAAGTGAAAAAGCAAAAATCTAATTATTCACGGTTTGTGTAGCAAACTAGTGTTTAGAACCGTCGTGTAGAAAAATTTCGCGATGTGGGCATTTGAGATGTAAATTACAGAACATTAAGTTTACGACAACTTTGCCACCATATTAATGGTCGGTAAATTTGCTCTCCGCATACCTTGCTGCAATTGATTGATTGCCTCAGTGGTTCAGGACAAAAGTTTCCGGGCTAAAAGCCGTAAAATAAAATTAACTAAGTGAGAAAAGCTCAGCGCTTGGAATTTTTTTGTTACGGATGATATTCATTTCTCTAAACCATCTAATTTGATGTGTATTTTTATTATTTATTAGCAGATTATTAATTTGATTCACCTAAAAGTTAATTTGACATCATCTATTTATTTTGAGTAGTTGAATAACAACATTTAGATAGTGTGTTCAAAAGAAACAAGAAATGCTAGCTAGCTAGCTAGCTATAAAAGTACAGAGCAGAGATTGTTCAATTATTCTATTCTTAAAAAATTGGCTTTATGCCAATAAATTTAGATAATAATTTTAACACATGGTTCATCGTTTTTGACCATTGTTGTTGTTTGTTGTTTTGTAGTGTTATTTTTTGTCCATAAGTTAAGCATAAATAAAATAGGTAAACTTGGTTGGCGTTTGTGCCCACAAGAGAAATTGGCGTTCAAGCCAACAAATATAGAATACAGAATAAAGAACTTGGTGTTTGTGCCCAAAAATATATAATCCTGGCATTTTGTGCCCAAAAATATAACTCAACAGCGTTTGTGCTCAAAAATATAGAATATTGGCGTTGTGCCCAAAGATATAGAATACTCAATGGCGTTCGTGCCCACAAATATAGAGAACTTGACGTTTATGTAAGCATACAAATAATATTTTGTGAGTATGGTTTTTGAAACAGTCTTGCATGGAACCTTTAGTCAATCTAGTCTAGAATTTGAAGAACGTGCAGGTAAGCAATGTACATGTTGCTGTTTGTATGCAGTGGCTTTTATTAAATTGATAAAAACTCCTGGAACATTAACAACAGATGATATTGACTATATTGTTCGACAAGGGGACCTGTTATACAAAACTTTGGGAAAAAATACATATCTAAGTGTTACTGACCTACCTTCACGTATCTCAATTTTTGACTCCTCAGCAGAAGTGTTTTACTTGAATAACGAGTTTGGGTTTTTAAATCCAGGACAAAAAGAAGGGTTTATTCTTAACAATAAGCATAAGATGTTTGATTCAGGTGATGGGATATTATTTTTTATTAAAAGTGTTTGTATTTGTTTGATATGCAGAAAAAATACTTTGTTTTTATTTGATTCTCAAAGTAGAAATGATTTTGGTCAAGCAAGTTCTGATGGTTTCTCCATGTTGATGGAATTTAAAAATAAAAAAAATGTTGAAAAATATATTTTAACAACATATGTTGGTAGTGATGATATTAATGTCCAATATGAAAAACAGTCAATTAGGATTGAAAATACCTCTGACAATGTTGATCCCTCTAAAATGTACAAAAGAATGCGTGCAAGAAAGCGTATGAGGCCACGTGGAAGTAAAATTAAGTCAGACAAAAATAATCACAAAAAAAGAAAAGTTCCCAAAGCAGAACCACCTTATAGACAGAGAGAAACGTCTGACAGATATGAAAATCTCACAGCCAGGAGAATAAATTCATTCCATGAAGCAATTAAAGATGGACCATATTATATTTGTATTG
>JAUBWS010099354.1:0-10893 GCA_032270445.1 Darlingtonia californica | reverse complement strand
CCGCGGGCCTAGTACCCCCCCCCCCCCCCCCCAGTACAGGTAGGGTTAAATCTTGTGATTTATTTACAAAGAATTATTCTTTTAGCTTTGTAAAGATGAAAACTAAATTAAAAAAGCTCTTCGATTTCGAAAGAAATGTGATTTTACAAATATGTGTATGTTGACTTGCAAACAAAGTTATTTACTTGAGTTGATAAATTTTCATTATACAATCTCCACATAACCAACCAAAACAACCATTACATTTCAAGCATGAATTTTTTGGTTCTGTTGTTTAGGACTAACTTTATACTTTATTTTAAGTTTGTAAAGTTATCCTATCCTGAGATATTTCCCCCGAATCTACTAGGTAGGGTAGGGTTGACACTTGCCGATTTTGCTTTATTTGGTGCCAACATCTCATAAAACCATAAAAATAACTAGAAAAAATAATTAATTATTTGAAATAAGCTAACTCTTAAGTTTCCGTACGAAAAAGTTCAATTTTTATGATAAATAGAAAAAATAATATTTTCATTTTTCAAATGTTGAAATCTTTTTTGTATGATATTGTTCTAGTTCGAATTGCCTTTCAAGGACCGTCATCTTCAAAAAATGTGGCAACTATACCCTGAGAGAAAAGCAAAAATACAGTTGCTGAAAATCTGTTTGAAACAAATTGTTGGTGAAATAGCATGAAAAATTCAGTTGAATAACAAGAATTTATTTTCAGATATATTGTTTGAGTTATATGGGAGGGGCTCGAACGTTAAGGTGTCATGATTTGCACAGTTGTTTGAAACTTGAAACTGTATTCTCCAGCCTTAGAAAAATTGTCTGGTAACTGAAAGTTCAGTTGTCGGAAAAATACGAAAGTATGAAAAGCGTCCCCGTTTAACAGGACAAAATTAAAATCCATTACCTCAGCGTTTTGGTTACAGTAGTTCCATTCTTCTTCGTGATACTACCATTTACATTGAATAGTTTCGTCTAATATCTTTAATGTAATTGCATGCAAAATTTAACAATCATACAGTTTGAAAGCATAATTTTTCTCATCCTAACTTCATCGAACATTCATCACAAGATTCGTGTTGTAAATACTGTTAAAAACTTTTCACTTTAGAAAGCGTCTCAAATAGCTAAAAAAGAAGTAATGTTTTGGTTTGGGCGACAATACATTTGTGAGGAAATTTTCATGAAATCAACCTGCTCTGGCGTTTTTCTGGCTGGCTGTAATTCAGGTATTATAATGATGTCAATTAATTTTGAATTATGTTTTAGCTTTTATTATTATTACTAACGAAATACAGACAATATTTACACAATTTAATTTAATGATTTTGTAATCCTTAACTGATCCTGCCCTGATTCCACAAAGGTAATGGATCGAGATAACAAAGAGATTTCATATAATGCTTTGACTCAACAATTTCTGATAAGAGATTGTTATATTGTCTGTACTCCTCTCATTCCATCAGTTGAAAAGTGTGCTTTCTGCTTGGCCTTGTCCTGTACATAAATTCCTATTGTTTCGATGATTTATATATACACTTAAAACCTCCATGATATTAACTCGTGTTTGTCTTTGCTCAAGCGCTTGTGTCGGTAAATGCGCTTGAGTCACTCATTGTAAGTATCATTCATTATCATTGTGAATATCATTGATTTAATTTACCTAGGACGACAGGTTATCACGAAGCTTAATAGGCAGTGAATTCACTGATCTGAGCTTGCATTTGAAATATATACCTCATATTCCAGGCAACGGTGTTGTATAAATGCGTAGCAGAATTCATGCTGTCTATTCTCATCGAGCGCAAATTACCGTAGGTGTAACACCCGTTGCTTTTGATATATGTACCGACGCAAACGTCGATAATTATAGTAATTATAGTAACAGCAGCCGTGGTGGGATTCAAACCTTCAACATCTATAACCCACACATTAGGATGTTGACGTCTTGCAAATTGAGCTATCCACTCCAAAAAGTGAAATTACTGCTGTAATCAACAAGTCTCGTTCTTACATTTTCGTTACAGTCTCGTTACTATTTCAGCAAGGTTTGTGGTGACTAAATCGGATAAGCATATTAAAACAGCCGTTAAACAAAGGCTGTAAATAACTGCTTCAAAAGCACTGGGCCTAATTGTTGTGCTGTTTTATTGACGAATTCGTGCTGTTTTTTTAACAACAGATTTCGGTTGATAATATTGTGCAGAGTCTAATTGTTAACAATTCTGTTCAATTGGATGCTTATTCTTTTCACTCATTTAAGATCGTCTGGGAATTTTTCATTCTCCAGACTAGTGTTTATCCCTAGATAAGGGTTTTGTTCATAATAGCTGTACGTAGTATGAATACAAGGTCAGCGAGTTTTGTCAGAAGTCTTGGCTGAGTTTCGTCATTTTTACAACGATGTCATCGCTAATGTTATGTTGCTTCCAAAATATCAATAAGCTACTACATTCCAGCTAAAATATTATCTCGATTGAAAGCTTCCATTACTGAAATACGTGGGTGTAAGGTAAATTGCCCGTAACATTTTTGAGGGGAGTTTTTGTTTAACCTGTAACGCAAGGCGGTATTTTGGACAGTGAATAATGAAGACGCTTTCCCTTCAGATAATCGGTGTAATTTATTATCATTTATATCATCAGATCACTTGATCAAACATATACGGAATGTAGTTTTGTAGGGCTTAACTTCTGTGCACGCGCAGAATAACCTGGACAGCTTGATAAGTTTGAAACAAATAGTTATTTTATTTTACGACTTTGTTTGGTTGTTTTCATAAATAAGAAATGAAAATCAGCTAAAGTGAATAATTTTGTTTGCAAATCAACATCGTTCTCCCGTTTGCAACTGCTCAGTTTGTTGTTTCTGCTGAAAAATTCTTAGTGTATAGATAGCTGGAAAACGTAATATTTTCTTATTTTTGTACGAAACAAAAGGTCTTTTTTTGTGAGTTTGAAACATTCAGGAACATAAAAAGTGATTTTAAAAGTTTTAGTAATTTGAATGGAAAAATCCTATTAGTTCAAGAAAGTCTAAGGTTCTCTTTTTAAGTAGAAAGCGATCCTATTAGCCTTATAGTTAAATGATACCCTACGATGATGCTTTCTTTTAGCTATCTTGATAGTCTTAGCGAAAAAAATGCAGTCAATCAGTAACTTTTTATTTAGACGATTCTAACACTCCTATATTTCCCGCGCCTTTTGATTTGCTGTCTCACCTGGCCAGTTCGCTATTGGTTCTACTTTCGTGAAGTATCAGAGAATGTAAATCTCGCTCTTTCTTTTAAGAGTCTTTTTCTGTAAGGCTGTAAAGTAAAATTATTGTATCAATGACGTTCAGCCTTCATGTAAATCCACGTACACTAATTATATTTCTTTTGCTTTCTATAGGAAGTGTCAGAAAATTAGGACTAGGTGATGCTAACATTGCGACACTGAGTGCAATAGAATTTGGATGGGAATATCGGTTTCCTGCAAGAAACGGTTATCTTCATAATTGTGCAATAGGTAGTGGTAGCACACCATATTACTGTGGTTGGATTGGTAAAAATGCTCGGGATGGTAAGTTTGATGATTTTATCCATGAACTGTCAATTTCATAAAAAATTGCTGTCCAAAAGTGTGGAGATTTTGTAATTTGTTTTTATTGTGGAGATTTTAGTTCTATAGTCAATTATTCTCAAATCCAGTGATATGATGTTACTTTTGGAGAAGATATTTGCCAAAAAGTTCTTAGATTTTTTCCCTCCTATGTAGAAAATTAACTCTGAGTATTTATCTTGGCACTTAATTTTATTTGGATCGAACAAAGATTCAGTGAGTGAAGAATTTCTTGTCTTCAACAAAAGTTCACTTCAATTTCATTATTTTTGCTTTCATAGTCTAAACGTTGGCAACCTTTTCACACCAAGTATTTGTGAATACTAATAAACACAAGTCCTATGGAAAGAAATCGTACTTTAGTATCAGGAGAAAATTGTATTACATTTTGTTGTTTCAGGTAAATCTTGGTTGAAAGCATGCTTTCATAATACAGTTTTGGTTCAAGGAATGGCACTGCAAGGAACAGGACCATTTAATCATTATTTCATTAAAAAATACAACATTCACTACAATTACAATACTATAAGTGAAGTGTTGTATAAAGAAAATGGAAAAGAAAAGGTATAAACTCAACCGTTGTACTGACTTACTTTTTAGGAAGGGTATGCAACACCCCTAAGGGTATATTTTCACGTCGACAATACTGGTTTATTACCATTCAAGTGCCCTTTATTTTGTCTACCACCTTAATTTTACTCTTGTAAAATTTATACTGAATCTACTAGCACTTACTTAGGACTGAGTAAAAGTAGAAAATGCAGGGTTACTACAAGCTCAGATTTCCTGTTTTCTCCTGTTTTTCGAGATTTGAAATTCACGTCTATCAAAGCCCAGCTACTTTGATTTTGTTTTAGTCCGGGCAACGAGGCACTCATTATGCAGACAGGTATGCCAGGCCCCTAAAATTTTTCATGTTGACAAAATGGACTTAGGGGTCTGATATACCCAAATACAAAGGAATGTTCTAATACCAACTATCAAAACGAAAATAAGAATTTTGCTGCACTGAAAGTGTAAAAAATTTCCTAAAACTAACTAATACTTACGTTACCGGGTCGAATTCTTTTGACTCGTGCTCGCCATACATCTCTGTCCTTCATGAGTGTTGTAAGGTCTTCTTCCAAGCACCTACAATCATCAGCAAAATGGTCGATGTACGTTCTGTTTGGGCGGCGGCTTCTTCGTGCCTGCCATTTAGTAGGTATTCATAGCAGAATATCACTTACTACTTCTTCTTACTGCGCCACGCATGTCCAGCTAGACGAAATCGTCTGTCTTTTAGCATATCAGATATTCTTGGGAGGTTGCCATAAAGCTGAGCTAGTGTTAGATGTGTTCTTCAGTCGATGTTGAGGATGGCTCGAAGCAGTATGGTGTACGTCCCGTCGAGTAACTTCTCCAGTGTTCTTGTCAATGTCCAAGAAGAAGCTCCGTACAGGAGCACAGACTCTACAGTTGATCGAAAAAGCTGGCGCTTCAAAACCTCTGAAAGATCGGATTTTGAGATGCTTGTTTTGGGCACCCTATGCTTTTCCTTTTCTAACTTATATGTCTTTTTCAGTGGATTGGATTTGATTACCTAGGTAAACGGAGTCATCTACTGCTTTTGTTTCATATTGCACCGTCTTGGTTAAGATTGATGAACTCGGTTTTTTACATTGATAGTAAGACCAATGGTCTTTGCAACAGCTTCAGCACATTGCAGTAGCTTTTTAGCATCAATCGTGATCATCCTCAGAGGGCTTATGTCAAACTTTATCATTAACGCTGTAAGAGTGCCTAACGCTAAGTGAACAACCCTCAGTTTCGGAAAACTGAGGACTGAAGTGAGATTCGAACTCACGACTTATGCATTACTAGTGCAACTGCTCTACCACTGAGCTATCCAGTCCATGTGGGAACAGTGTCGGGTGATAGGACTCAATCACTCCTACCTCCTTTTTAGCATCAGCTACTGTATCAGCGAGTGCGAAATCGGCAGCATAATCAACGTCAGTTAGGAATTTAGCAGGGCGTCTTAAACTTCCATCCACTTTTGGTTAGTGTAAAACCAAGCTTAGGATGAGCATCCGGTGCAAGCCGTAAAGCATAATCGAGACATAAAATAAACAGAGAAGGTGTTAAAGTGTCTCCCTAAAGCACCCCTGCAACAACATCAACGAAGTCCATATCACCATCAGGAGAGCAAACCATGGATCTAGTGTTACTATAAAGAATCATTATTGCTTTGTTAGTCATTTCTGGTAAGCCATATGAATAAAGGATTTCTGACATTTTATCACGATGGATTGAATCGAAACCCTTCGTAAAATCTATAAACAGCAACACTGCCTTCAGATTTTTTGATTTCACTTCCTCAATGATACGCCTGCCAGTGAGTATTTGGCCAATGGTCGATTGATTTTGCCTGAAGCCATTTTGATTCTTTCTTAACACCTCCTCAAGTGCAAGGCGGATGCAGTTTAAAAGTAGCATATTGTACATTTTAGATGCCACCGATGTAAGAGTCTCTGTAGTTTGAGGTGATACTGAGATCACCTTTTTTAGGAAAAGGCAGAATGCATCCTTCTCGCCATCTTTCAATTGGAACTTGATGGTAAACTTTGTTGCAGAAATATAACAGTTCTGTATTAAAGAATTCTGTTTTCCATACCTCAGCTGGAATGTTACCTAGCACACACGCCTTGTTGTTTGACACTTTCTTCAGGACAGAACTAAGTTCTTCTAGGGTAAAGTCTCTTTCCTTGATGTCAAGATTTCTTTCAAATATCTTTTTGGTTGGTTGCTCATCGACTACTGGATTTTTACCAAGGAGGTTCTGAAAATGATCTTTCCATTTAGTCAGCCACTCGTCTTGAGCTTTGGCTTTTAGTTTTGCTTTGTTGCTTTTTTGTCTTCCCACTGATTTCATTGACTGTTTTCCAGGCTAGTGCACTTTTCTTATTATCTGTAGCATTTTGTATCTCGTCAATCTTTGATATGATTTCTGTTCTAGTTCATAAGTCTCTCGAAGATCCTTCTTAGCCTTCTTTGCATGGTTAATATTCCTGACACTAGGGTTACAATTTCTATTGCTAGTAGCAGCCTTTATCTCTTTCCTCTTTTCAGCTACGTTTACATTTTCCCAGGGCATCCTCTTTTTTAAGGGTGATTTTACTGGGACACATGTTTCTGTTCCTTCTTCACATGCTGTCTCGAAGTTGTTGTACGATGAATTGGCACTGTCTTCTGCATTGAGGGACTGAAGTATGTTGTACCTGTTCGTAAGAGTGAGTTTAAACTGTTCTTGTAGCAATCTGTCATTTCTCAGCACAATCAAGGATTTGTACACTTCACAATTTGATGCACCATTGCTCCATTTTTTGTTCACAAGAATATAGTTCAGCTGGGCTTTGGTGTTGTTTGGGTATGAGAAAGTCCATTTCCTCCCGTTTTTCTTTTGAAAGTTTGAATTTAGGTAGACTAATTTATTTTCTTTCAAGAAATTAGTTAGTAGGAGGCCATTTTGATTTGAAGATTGCTGGTATGAGTGTTCAAAGCCATTTAATTTGCCTAGTTTAGCATTAAAGTCGCCTGCAATCATAATAGCATTGTGATTGGGGATTTGCCTTGTTAGACCTGATATTTCTTTATAAAAATTAGTGACATCGCTTTCATCACTGCAGTTTGTTGGGCTATAGCATGATACAATAGTAGTTTTGGGATTGCGATGGAAAGATGCGATCATTATTCTAAACGATATTGTTTTAATGTTGTTCAGTGTTTTTTGGGCTCTTGGACTGAGCAAGATTCCAACACTTCCAAAACTGAGGCGTTTATGGAGTTTTTACAGCATGATGACGTAATAAAAAACTAATTTTCAACGATATCGTGGTGTTTTAGGACTTTATCTGGATGATAGTACCGATGTTTTTGTAAGCATATGACATCTTTTCGACTGCATACCGGATGTTTGCAAGACGCGTCCTTTGTTGACCCGCGTGACCGGTGATGCGGTCTTAATGTCTTATACTCCTCTGATTGTTTAGCTTTGTTCTAAAGAGAGCGCCAGTCCCCAGCACACTTTTAGAGGACAGTGCAATCCTAGATAAGATCATGACTTGCCGTAGGATTCCTGCAGATGCAGCGGTCATATCCACCAGTATCCGCTAGTTTCTGATCAGTCGCATCCTGGGTTTGTAAGTCGAAGGGTTTTAAGGCGCCCTACATTCTCCTGTCGCTAGTGCTCTGTTTGCCCACCATGTGATGGTTTACCGGCGATAACTGCTCGGAAGTGGAGCTAACTAGTGAGTAAAAGGTTTTATTGGCCCTAGGTACCCATGCTCTTTTAAAGCACACCCAGTCAATAAAACATTTTCTAAAAATGCACTGTAAAGAGTATGTCTTTTTAGCTATAGAACACCTGCACTGTAATGGTCTGACGATACTTCCTATTCTTAAATTTGGACTGCACGTACCGTTGTTTTGAAGACAAGTGCTTCTCCCGCCATTTCCCGACCTTTTCAGAACTGAGTAAAAGTAGAAAATAATCTTGAATAAGGAACATGCGCAGTAGCTATTTACAAAATTAGTAAAACAGTCGTCGTAACAGTAGCAAAAGTATTAATAATTAAACTGCTTCACTATGCATTATAACCAAATAGTGTTATCCAATTAAATGCAACATTTGTCGTAGAATTTTCATATGGTCCTTTCGTTTGTTGAAAATAGACATTTATAAATATTATGGATATTGTTGGTAAAGAATGGTCTAAACTGTCTGACAATTTTGAAAAAAAATTAAGTTTGAAAACTTTGTTATTAAACAATTGAGATTAATTATTTTCTTCGCATTAAGTATAAACCAACCACCGTGAACTATTTCATAAAGCCACTGAAAATTAACTTTAAAGCGAGCAAAATTACGCTTCAAACTATTTAATGAGGTTTCAGCGGGTCGAATGCAGCACAAAAAGTCAATGGCCTCATTTCTTTAGCGTCGAAAGAAAAAACTGCGAACTGAAATTTCCTTACATTTGTAGCTGTACTGAGTGGTTTACTGTTTGTTCTCGTCACAATTTGATTTGGTATTCTATCACTTCAGGAAAGTTTCGAAATCTTTCGAAGGCATGACATCTTAAAACTATATAGCATGCTTCGTGTTTTTGTTATCTCTTTCCATGTCTAGCATGCATACACCACGGCGGAAGTATGATAGAGGGGAAGTATGCTTAAGAAATGGAGTTTGAAATTCACGTGGTTTGCTTTCGCTCTAAAATTGAACAAGCTTTGCTAATTCTAGTTTAAACTTCCTTTTCTATGTATCGACATTTGATTGATTATTTTCAAGACTATCGACAATTTTCGGGAATTTTCATTACGACACTAAAGTTGCTTTTGGATGTCGTCTGGTCAACTGTATCTTGGTTGCCCTCACTAATTTTTAATCCCACTTTGTAGGTATTAAGTTTGACAGAAATCGTCAAAGTTGCATTTTAAGAATCTTCTTCTTCGCACAACATGTGGAATATTCATGCATAGCAGCGAAAATATAAATATATAGAGTATCAAGACTTTGTACTCCATTCAGATGAAGATGGAAACTCTGAAAATATCAATAAAAGGTCAAAAAACAAGACAGTAAACATACATGGAACAAATTACAAAACACAAACATAGTACAGAATGAAGAACAACCAAGAAAAAAATTGTATTTGTTTCAAACGTCAACAGAGTAGAAATCGAGAAACGTCCCAGACACAGGGGTCGAAATTTTTAATGAGCAGAACGAAAGATTGAATAGAGAGCAAAGAGAGTGGGGTCAGGGAGTTAAAGAGACCAAAAAAGCATTAAAAATCATCAGTTGATGAAAACAGCTGTTATTTCGAACATCAAAATGACGAAAGAGCCGTGGCTTAACAGCTGTATTGATCAGATACCACGTAGATTTAATTCTTCATACAATAGAGTAGCACGGTCGATACGTAAGATTTTTAGTGAAGTAGATCCATAGAACACATGTTCAGGGATAATCTATCAGGGCATCGTATAATAGTGTAACTGTTGTTGTTTGTCAAAAAGCTTGTATACGAAAAATCTCTTTTGATGATAGTGCCAAGCTTGGGAAAACTAGCATGTTAACCCGTGTGTTCACATTTTAGCTGTAAATATTTTGGATACTTACTTCCGTAGTTATTTTCAAATTCGTTTTTATCATTGATACTACATGCATTATGGATTAAAAAGGAAACAATGCTTAAATTTGAATCTTCATACCGTTTCGTGCGGGTAAGTTTGGTGATAAACTCTTGACTCAAAATGGTACAAGTACAGGTTTGCCCAGAATGTGGCTGGCTCAATACTTATTTGTATACCAATCTTTTGTTGAAAAATTAAATTATCAACAGTGGGAAAAATTTGAAATTAAGTTACTATACATATTTTTAACAAAAGGCAAAAGGTGCTTAGTTCTTGTGAAATTTAGCACGATTTACTCTTCACTGTGATGAATTTACGTGATCAATCGGCTGTCTTACAACCACCATTGAAGTCTATCAAACCTTTGAGTTCATCAATCAAGTTATCATGGGGAAGTTTTCTATAGGGCGTATTAAAATCATAGGTTGAGATCCATTTTGCTTTCAAGTCTGGATTTAACATTATCCATAAATATTTTCGGAAATACGGTAGATCTTTAACATTTCCGTAATGTGGTATGAACGTATGAACCGTTCTTTGCAAACTTTATTCAAATTTAAATCCCTCTTTTTAGATGTTTGTAAGTCCACTGAAACCAACGTTGTACAGATATCTTGTGTACATAGACCGATTTCGTGAACCATTCATGACAAAATGCATAAGACTCTATGCAAAAGAAGGCGTTGTCGATGTGACGACTGGATATCAAAATACAGGATTACGTTGGGAAATTCTTGGAAGCTCATCAGGTAAGTTGTATTGAAATTGTTTTATTGATTTTAAGCATTGTTAATGAAACTATTAGTTCACACAAATAGAAAGAAATACTATTAACTAAGAAATAAAAACTAAGAAAGTGTACATTGAGAAAGAAATTTGACTAAACTAAATTTCGGCAAAAAATCCGTCGAAAATTTGTCAACTAAATATCTCAAATTCACCCAATATACTTTTCCGAATTTTCTGTTCTTCACATTATCAACATTATCAAACTTAATCGTTTTGATATCTTAACCCTATTCAGCCTAGGCTTTTAAGGGCGGTTCAGGCCAATGGGGGGGGGGGGGGGGGTGGCGTTTCGGCTCCCCCCCCATACATTTTATAATATTTTTTTTTT